>JBCNYG010000004.1:24079333-24118921 GCA_039654305.1 Porochilus rendahli | reverse complement strand
TATATACATACATATATTTCAGAGTGTACCCTGCTTTTGCCCGGTCTTGGCTGAGATAGGCTCAGCCTTCCTGTGACCCTATTCAATAGACAGACAGCTCACCTCTTCATAAACCTCTCTTACTGCAGTTCCACCTGGCTCTTCCTCTGGCTCCATCCCGCCTCCTGGAACAATCCACTGATCTGGGTGCCGACTGCTGCTCACAAGCAACACCTGATCACCAAAAACCACACACACACACACACACACACGAAGAGCATAGTCATCAAGTAGTCAAGTACATCAAATTATCACATTATAATGATATAACTGAAGAGATATATGCTTAAAGCAACAAAACCCTCAAACTCGGTACTTTGATACAATACATCAATTCAGAACAATCAGAATTTCATTAAAAGTGACAAAGGGGTCTAAAAATCATTGTCTGAAATCAGGCCAAGTTTTATAAAGGCACCATGTTTTATATAGCTATGCTGTTATGCTGTATCTGAGTTTTATCTGACCGATGTTCTATTTGCGTATTCTTCCCTCATGACAGCTTGCATCCAATTTCAGCTATCACTGTATGGAACATTCATACAAACCTAATCTGATCCCAAAGGGCTTTTGTCTACACCTCATCCCATTTCTTAGTCTTGAACACATGCCAATTATTGTACTTTTATAATGGTAAAATTTTAATCAAGTGAAATTGGAACCTGAAAACAAATAGGCCATGTTTTCTATCAGGTGCTACCAGTACTAGGTGGAAATTCTTTTATACTGATATAACAAAATCACTCTAATTTGAATTTTAGGCCTCAGTACATTCCTAGTATCTTTGCATTATGTTTGCATAATGTTGGTTGTTATTATGAACGACCCAGCTTGATGGTGCATTTTGTTGAACTTTTGTCACACAGTCTGTCATTAGACAGTGATTCAGGGTCAAGGTTCATGGACATGATTGAACGGGTGTGTTTGAGTGACTCAACATTTTGGTATTTCAAAACATAAAAACAAATCAGGAATTATAAATGATACTTCCTCATCCAGAACTGTAGAAAAACTATAGTGTAGAACTTTACAGTGTCTCATGACATGAGGCAAAGGTAGAATACTTGAGCTTTATTTGAACTATATTTATCATTACACAGAACTGAACTCACAGAGCTATTCCCCCTGTTATCTATTGCTCAACACTGGGAGTATGTATGTTCAGTTGCATTGTCCAGTGAGTTTAGCATTTTCTCTATTATTTATGACTAGTTTACTTTACAGAACAAAGAAAAAACATTTTAGTGGCTTTTTAGTCATCAGTCTAGGGCATCACAGGGATGTCGAAAAGTACACAGATTTGAAAGCATTAGTCTCTGATTTCACATGTCACTTTAGGCTTAAAGGCTCAGTCATAACACTAAGTTGTACTCAAAGCCATCTATCATAACAATCAGTTGTACTCACACCATCTACCAGTCATTTCCTCACTCTAACTAGAAGATGAACCCATTTGTGTAATGCAGGCATCCAGGAGTATACTGATCTGGTGTTTCCTACACTCAAGTCACTGTTTGGGGCTGTGCCCATCTATACGGACAAAGGAAATGTACATTTTATAATAATTCGTGCATTTTATTTTATTTACAGCAAAATTAAAGGAAAACACTTCTCCTCCTATACTGAAAATATGAATAATTCCATCATCGGGTGGTTTTTAACATACATTTTTTTAACACAAGTTGCAATCTGCTAAAATGCATTCAATCATTTGCATTAGCCTGTTTGAAAAGGCTGTCATTTGTAGAGAGTGTGAAATTGTACGACAATAGGACGTGTGCAGGATGATAATGGCAAAAATAACAGTATATGGGCATTTAAGGTACAAATCAGATATAAATTAGGAAACTTCTGAATAAAATAAAGCTACGCACATCGGCACATAATACTACATTACACTTAGTGCAGTACAACAGACTGGCGTTTACATGAATACATGGTAGATAACTCAGTACATTTAATACACAACACTTCCGCGTTCATAGCCTCTTCTATATGTGACACATCCCACTTTTTTGCAGTGCAGTGGCATCGCTCTGTGTGAGGACTTTTACCTTATTTTTCCATGAAGGAGGTTTTATTAAATATACCTCATTTTGGTACATATGGACATAAACTCTATAGGCAAGGTTTTATTAAGTTTGGGTTTAATTTCCCTTTAAGGGAGCACATTTAATTGCTTGGATTTACTTATTTATCTCCGTCAAGGGAAAAAAAACACCTTGTTTTTAATTTGGCTGAGACATGAACATTGGCAAAAGGAAGGACAGGAAGAACAACTAATCGAATTTGTAAGTAAAAGTGTGATAAAGTTGGAAGACTAGTTTTTCTCAAGAATTATCCTGTACCTAGCACCATCCCTCATTCCTTTAATTCTGACAAGTTTCCCAGGCCCTGCCGATGAAAAACATCCCCACAGCATGATATTTCCACCACCAAGCGTTACTGTGGGAACGGCATTTTGAGGGTGATGAGAGTTGTTGCGTTTGTGCCAGACATAGCATTTTTCTTGCTTGCCAAAAGGTTGGCACATGTCTTTTGTCAAACTCTAACAGTGCTTTCTTTTTCTGTAATCAATGGCTTTTTCTGGCCACTCTTCCATAAACCCCAAATCTGTGGAGTGTGTGACTGATAGTGGTCTTATGGACACCAGGCACTTTGCCCTGTCTGTGAGTTTTACTGGATGGCCCTCTCTACTTAGGTTTGGGGTCATTCCATGTCAATTCACCTAGAGGTTCCAATGTGACCATCTCAGAATTCAATGAAACTTTACCCAGACATAGAACGTTTCAACATGAACACATGCAAAATTTCAAGGTGCTAGTTCAAAAACATTCCAAGATATGTTCATTTAAAGCTTGCAGGATAGTACCCATTTGTCGGCCCGTGACTTGCAATTTACCATTTTGGGCACCTTTAAAAGCTTGTAACTCGCTTAACAATTACTCTATATGAAACTTTGCATACTAACAGAACAGGACCCACTCTGTCAGAATCTGCAGATCTCCAAATTACTATTTGTCAGGATTAGGTTGCAATTGATACTGCAATTTTTTTATTTGGAATTTTTGACACAGAAAATATATTCACCACCCCCCAAAAGTGTTTTTATAGCAAATTTAAGCATATTTCCATGTAAAACAAACTTATTCTGATTCTTTTAAGAATTTATGTGATTTGCTGTTTTAGTGAGTGTCCAAAAACAACAGTTGGTGAAAATTTGCTCATCTGGCGAGCCCCTGTAGAAGATGTGGACAGTTCACCAAGGTTGTGAAACTTTACCACATGCAACATGTATCTAGCAAGATCTAGCAACACGAAATTTTAGCCTTGTTGCTCATTTCCTTCATACTTAGACATCATCTTGAAATTTTCGTATATTTCACTTGTGAAATGTTTTACATTTTTTTTCACTTTCCTTATGACGAGGAATAAAAAATGTATAAATATTTTGTATGAGATCAGAATATTGTCTCAAAATGTTATCACAGTGATAATAAACAAAAGCAAATGTTTAAAAATTGGCTTTTATAACAATTAAAAAAGTGACATTTGTCACACATAATTATCTGTCTAAGATTGTGTTACTGAATGGTACATGTACATTATAAGCTATATAACTTAAAGCTATCATTTCAAATGATGTATTTATATTCCCGCTTAATAATTAAAACAAGGATATATTATGATAGAGATTATATACATCTTTTCAAAAGCACTGATAAAATATTAGGGAATTTTTATTATAATATTTGCCAAAGTCTACCAGTAAACTGTTTCTGCAAAGAGAGATCAGTACATGCATAAATGTTTCAGCTTTACGTAAAATTTGGCAAGACACCTTCAAGATGTTCAAATTACAAATAATACGAATTTGTAGGTGCACCTAAAAATTATTGAAGACCAAGATACTTGTTATTCATTTTTAATACACAAGTAAGCTATTTTAGAGGGCAACTCTACATCATACTATAGTCAGTCAATAGTCGGAAAACAGTCTGTTTTGAACCCTATGGTGAGAAATCTGAGCCACCTGTAGGTTTAAAACATAATGGGAAGGAATAATTTGTTTATATTTATGTCTGGTAATATTCCACCCATCTTACATAGCTCTGTGATACCCATGTACTGGACACTGGAAGGTGACCTTAAACCATAATGTCTCACTTTCATACATGACTGGCTCTTCGGTGAACTCTGGGTCCAGCAATTTCCCAGATGGTCAGCAACAACATTGGTGGCATAGCAATATGACACTGAATCAATAATTAATCTGGATTATCATTTTTTTCTCAATGTTTATGCTAATTACAGTTTCCACGTGTTAGGGCCTTGGTAAGCATGTAATGGTGTTCTAGCTGTGTCTTGTACATGACCTGTTTGGCGTATGGTTACCATTGCAAGAAAATATTATGTAGACCAGACATTGCTAGCTATGAGTCCGAATAGGGCTTTTGAGGGAGTCAACAGGAGGAACTACACTTTTTGTGCAGCCAGTTGGTTTATGGCTAGTTTTACTTGCATTAACGAGCTTATTTATGTGTACCAAGAGTGTCTGAAATATCTTACTACTGCTTGAAAATTATTTTAATTTGCTTTTAAGAGATTTTGAAGGTTTCCAGAGTTTTTACAAAAAGATTTTATAAATTGCCTTAAAGCTGCTTTAATACCTGTATTTTATGCAGTATATTTTTTATGCATATATTTAGTTAATCAAGCACTTTTCACTTTTTTTTTAGTAATAATATTGTACTAATTACTTTGAGAATAGAATTTGTTACATCATTGTGACAAGTCTTTTGTCCAGCCTAGAATGGATATGTTTGGATATGGTTATTTTATTAGCTGTAAAAAGTATAAATACATTTACAACTTCCTGTTGCGTTCACCCCCCAGTGCAGCTAACTGGGTTATCAAATGCAGGCCATGTCTCTCACTGTCTATGGTGAGGGGCGTGTAAAAGAACCATTGCTGATTTTCGTCAAAAGGAGGCTGCATAGCCGTCAATGTGTTTCTGCCCTGCGGTGGCCTGGTGAGCTGTCCAGGGTGTACTCTACCCTCGCCCAGAGTCGGCTGAGATGGGCGCCAGCCTCCCCGCGACCCTAATTAGGAATAAGCTGTTCAGTAAATGAATGAATGTTGCTTTCACAAAACAATCTGTATACATGTAGGATTGATGTAAGGCATAATTGATGAAAATCAGTAATCAGGTTTGTGAGATATGGGCTTCTATACACGAATGTCTACATGTAAAACAAGACTTTTGTCAATGGCTGTACAGCTTCCCCACCACTGATCTCTTTACCCCAAACCACATTACTGACAATTTGTCATGCTTGTACTCTTAAAAATGCAAGTTATAGAAGGTAGAAGGTATACTAGAAGATATACACAGGGCAATTTTATATGTGCCAATCACTTGATACAAGTCGGCTACAGACAGCAGCTATGGACTCCATGGCATATGCAGATTGAACTGTAAAATGTATAACATGAAATGTAAAAACATTAAAGACACATTCCATATGTCACCAAGAACAAAATAATTTACCATGTATCAAAAGATGAATGTCCTGCACCTCCTTTTGCAATCACTGTACCTTGACATTTGTGTCTTCCCAGAGAGCTGGGTGAAAAAATCTTTAGATTCTTCCAAATAGCCACTAACAACTAATCAAACAACAAAAAAGCTGTACATAAACAAATAGCCATCATACTCCTTTCTGAACTACTGTTCTTCATGCATTAACAAGTTATATAATTATAAATCAAGGGTTAAACAGGACAAAGTGTTTATGATATGAGCTCACGGGGATAAATGCTGCAGTAGCATGGTGCAGGGGTGTGACATTCTCTACTAAACGTCTGTGCTAGACACATAGCTGGACTGAAACCAGTACTACAGACTTCAGAAGAACTTCAGAAGAGGTGGAGCCTTAACTGATCGACATACTCAGACATGAGATCAACTTGAGCAAGTGACGTCCTCAAATTATTATTAATATTCTGCTGTGACTTACACTTGGATTTGAAATTTCTAATTTAGAAAGTGTAGTCATTTGTAAATATGATATGGTACATAGCTTTCTTCATTTGAATTGCTCTCACTAACTAGGTTCATAGTTACAAGTATAACTAGAGATGCACTCATACAGATACGTGAACTTGGCTTCAGACTGACACTACGCTTGCTTTCATACACATACCAACATCCTATACCACTATGATAATATGTGATGCAAACCTTTGTCGAATCACTACAATACAGAGTTACATCCACAAATGTCAGGTTAAACTTTACAGTTAAAATGTGCTACAATTAAGAAATAAGTGCTACCTTATTTTAAAAAATGCTTAAAAACATAAAAGTTCATCAAGAAAAACCTCAAATATACTGTATTGTCTTGATTGTAAAACGTGAAAGGTTATATACAAATAATTGTTTTCAGTGGTTAGCACATCTGCTTCACAGCAAGAAGGTCTTGGGTTCAAATCCTGGGCTTGGAGAAAGTGTTTCTGTGTAAACTTCATATGTTCTCCCCATGCTTGCGATGGTTTCCTCCGGGTACTCCGGTTTCCTCCCACATTCCAAAGACATGCACATTAGGCTAATTGGCTGTTCCAAATTGCCTCTAATTGGGAGTGTGGTTGTGTGTGTTGGCCCTGCAATGGACTGTCAAGCTGTTTGCCCAAAGTCATTTGAGACAGGCTCCCGCCTATTAACATCCAGGAATTATCAGGATTAAAAATTACTTTCCATATATCATGTATTGCCTCCTTATAACGTTACCACCACCAGCCAGAGAAGGCCATAAGCAAGCCCAAATGTTTTAAGTTTTAATTCCAATTTTGCCTTGGAGATGTCCGGTATTCATAATAGTATTGGTATCAACAAGTACAAAAAAGTACTCAGTCTTGAATTCAATTCAACTTTATTTGTATTCTGGATTTATTGTTATTATTATTATTATTATTATTATTATTATTATTTACAGTTGACATGGTTGCAAAGAGTACCTAGTATCAGTTATGAATATACACTTGTTTAATTGGCTTGTACAATTGACTTTAACTTTATACTTTATACTTTATACATACTAGTCATTTAACTTTACTAGAGCTAATGTTGTCCTAAATGTGTTCCTGCTTTCATGTGAGTCTATCAACACATTTCAAATGAACAAGCTTTTATTGGCAAGCTTTCAAAAAAGAATGCTGGAAAGCAAGGCTATCTTTTCTGGGTAAATGATAAAAAAAAAAGACAGTTCAAACCAAACCACAAACTGCACAGACACTCAGTTTATAAAGGCGTCGGAGGAGCACTCGGCTCTCTGCACGAGAACAGGAAGATTAACTGCACCATGGCGATAGGCACGTATACTGCAGCTGAACATTAAACAGTGAATGGGGATCTATTATTGCACAAGCCTTCCTGCTGCATTTGGATTGATCTAATGTGAAATCAAAAACAGTTTAAAATTTTCCGTGTGCAATCATTGCCAACACATGAACTCCAGAATGCATTTCAGAGAATGCAAATGAAACAAATTGTAAGATGATTTAAAACACTAAGCTAATCGTATACCTTGCAAAGTGCAGGGGATACTATGTTTTCAGGGGCTGTCCATATCCGCATCTGCCGTCGCTGCAACAGACACTTCTTAACACTCTAACAGTGCCAGTTCGTAATGGATTTATTTTATATTTATGTCAAAATGTCCTTACAGCACGACCTACCAGCCTATCAAAACCGCATCACCCTGACCCACTTTTTAAGGTCACAGAGGTCCTTATACCAGTTATACTTAGTGACAAAGTCTTCAAGCCTGTTAACACTGGGTAACCTTGTCCTAATTTCAAGGTCACGGGGCACATATTAAACATGTATATGTTCATGTAAAAAGTCAGACATGATTTGTTATCATTATTTGTTATGTTATGAAAAATTTGTTTGATATTTATTTATACCAAAAATGCCTATGGATATGCCTATTAACCTTGTCCTCATAGCAAAAATGTCCTGGGTCCCGGGAAAGTCCTGGGCTCTGAAGTTTCTCTGTGGAGTTTGTATGTTTTCCCCATGCTTGCGTGGGTTTCCTCCCACAGTCGAAAAACATGCACATTAGGTAAAATAGCTGTTCCAAATAGCCCCAAGTTTGGATGTGAGCATAATGGTTGTGTGTGGGCCTGCGATGGTCTGACAAGCTGTTCAGGGTCCTTCGCCTAGTGTTGGCTGAGAAAGCAAGCCCAGATTCCTAATGTCGGCTGAGATAGGCTCCAGCCTCCCTGCCACCCTAAAAGGATTTTTTTTTGCCAAATGTGTGAGTGTTCTGGTCCAGATTGCAGGTTTGCTCGGACTGACCTTTTTCTCTTGTAGTGCAGATTAAGAATATTTCGTTGGGTTCTAAGCTAAAGTCTACATAGAAATTTTAATAAATGTCACAATAATAAGAACCACCAATACCAACTTACTAATATTCATAAGAAGCAAATAAAGTACAAATAACAGGTTTGAACAAACATCAATTAAAAATATACCTGACTTAGAAGAGACATTGGGTTGAGCCTACAGGGACATTTCCCAGAAGTATCTGCACAGTCCTGGTAATGTTTACGCTCTAGGTGATTCACTGATTTACCATCATCGATGCTGCATGGGAACACTTAATAGATGGATGGAAGCAGCTTTTATGATTTAGCTTATTATATGAGGTTGGGCTGAAAAGTTAATGGGCTGGAAGGTTCATAATAATCCATCTCACCATCAGGATGAGAGCTCCTATAGCAAGAAGATAGAGGAAATACCACAGGGGAGACTTTGTTAAAAAAATAAACCACATTTGGTCAAATTCGACTATTGCATCATGGTCAGCCTTTGAACTTCTCAGCCTGGAGGAAACCCACTCAAGAACAAGGAGTGCAATCTCCACACAAACATGCCCTCGCCGAGCCTGGGACTTGAACTCAGAACTTTTTTGCTTATATTTGCTTATATGTGCTGAATAATTGATTACTGACTTTTTGTTAAACTTCTTTAAATGTTAAGATGTAGTATTCTGTATGGTCATTTAATTAACGTGAAATAAAGCTAATTAAAAAAAAGAAAAATATATATATCATAAAATATCTGAATTGTATACATTCCGTTGAAGTGTGTGAGAAAATGGCTCCGATGTGGTTTTTAAAGCCACCTCAGGCTCCATCTCTTCTTCTCCTGATGAGGAAAGGTCATTTTAAATTAAATTAATTGACCAAATGAAATGTAGTGGATCTGTGTCGCTCCTAACTACTATCTGGCTGGAGTGCAGGCGACAGAAACGGTGTGACGTACATGTTGTGCTATAGCTAGGTATGGCATTCAACCTTATCATTAGTGGATTAAGTAAGAAAGTAGGTGCCTGTCAGAAAGTGGAAAGTGGGAGATGTGACAGAGGGTCACATGTTCAGTGGGACCTTTTTTGCCTTTCCTCCTGAGAGAAGAGAAGTGAAAGGAACGGGTGAAGGAATTCTGTCAGGGGACGACAAGTGCTTTCATTCCAGTTCTATAAATTGCTGCTGATGGGTCACTTGGTGCTTTGGCACATGGTGTGACTTGCTTCCCCTCAATGCCCCCTCCTTCTCACAATCACATGGAGAAGATTGTGTCCTTTCAGTACACTGAACAGGCTCCAGGACTCTCACAGTGCTCTGTGGCTTAAATAATCAGGGCATTTCTGTAGTAAAACTCTTTAGTTTTAGAAGGCTAAGCTTCAAAAAGGGACAACTTGACATTCTTTCCTATCTTAAAAATCACAACTGCGAAAAACGCAAAGAGTGGAACAGCTTTGTGAATTGTACACACACATGGGACATGGCACTATGTTTCAAACACTCTCTCACTCAACACTCATTTGCTGAACTGCTTAATCCAACTATAGTCGTGGGAGGTTGGAACCTATCTCAGCCAACACTGGGTGAAGGTGGGGTACACCCCAGACCATCGCAGGACCAACACACACACACACAACCCTTCACAGTCATATCCACACTTAAGGACAATGAGGTCTGGAAAAGCCAGTTAGGTTAATGTGCATGTCTTTGAACTGTGGGAGGAAAACCGGACTACCCAGGGGAAACACACACAAGCACGTGGAGAACATGCAAACTCCTCACAGAAACACGCTCAGGACTTGAACCCAGGACATTCTTGCTATGAAGCGGACATGCGTGTTTTATAACGGTGTAAATGCTACATTTCAGTTTTGAACTGGATAAATGAGATTAGTATGGAAGTTCCTGTGATGTTTCTAAAAGTAGCTTGAAGAAGTTTTAAGGTTATTTTAATTCAGACCTTGAAGAATGCATGTTTTGCAAGCAATTTGAAGATAAACCCTGAGCAGACTAAACAAATGCTGAAGGACATTCATTTGATTTTAAAATAGCTCCTGTGGAGCACAGATTTAGTCTGAACACCACCAAAATATGGGGAACTGCATCAATCAAAGCAAACAGTCTCAGGCAAAAACAATGATTTACTCTGGTAGTCTTCTCCGAATAAAATATATTGCCTTGCACAAGTGTACACACTCTCATTCACTCATTTGCCAAACTGCCTTTTTCTTTCTTATAGTGCAAAAGTAGCCCATGAACCTTAAAAAAGCATTTAAACCTTTCTACTACAGCTGGGAGAAAAATAGATTTTAATGATTCATTAGAATTTTTGGTTTGGAAAATTGAGATTCACCTGAAATCTAGAAAATTATCACAAAGCCCATTAATTTCCCAAAATATTGTTTATATGAATAAGAACTTTTTTAAGTTCACAGGCTGTACAAATCTTAAACCCCCCCAAAAAGTTTAATTGTTACATTTTTTTAGAAAAATTCAACAGTTTTTCTCTGTGTTTATGTTAGAACCCGCCAGGAGCGATGAACCTGTCCCTGTCTGAATTCTTGTTCTGCTTTTTCTGTCCAGGTATCCTGAGTCCCTCCTGCACGGGTAATTAATTACCGGCTCCGCCCTGATTATCTCCACCTGCTCCCCATCATTCACCACTGGATAAAGGCTGGCGCCCTCCCTTGTTCCCCTGCCAGATCGTCTTGTGCCGTCACAGAGCATTGTTGCTTCTCACAGCCTCGTCACGATTCAGCCCTGCTTCACAGTACCTCGTGCTCCTTGTGTTGGTCTTCCTTTCACCTAATAAACGGGATATCTCCCTCATCGTACCCCGTCGTGTCTCTGTCCTGCTTTTGGGTCTAACCTGCTTAGTTGCCACCAGGTCTAACAGTTTATATCCTTAAAATTATTTTATATATTTATATTTAAATATTTTTGGCTTTGGTATACACACACACACACACACACACACACACAAATATATATATTTATATATTAAAAAAATCCCCTGATGAGTGGGCAACCATGAAACAGGTCTGTAGAGATCAAATTTAGTCATTTTTTTCCTTTTACCACACACACACACACACACACACACACACACACACAGATATATATGGTCCATTTCACCCACCCTAATTTCGACTTTTCTATAAATACGTACCCAGACACTAACGCACATTTTTTTACTTCTCATATGCCATTTGACACATTCTTTGCTTCCCCATTCAAGTAAAAGGAAGTGCAATATGAGGTGAAAGGCAAGCATGCAATTTCATTTCCAAAGTCAATTTCCTCTTCAGCAGCTTCTGTAAGAAAGTGTTTATATCAGATCACTTTAGCAGGTAGTTAGTTTTATTGCTTTTTAGCATCTATAGCTATGGCATGGCACAATCATATTATAAATCACGTAAGTGATTCTACTCTCTCTTTCTCACTTGTTTCCCAAACCTATTATTAACCTATAATCCTATTATTATGTCATGCGGAGGCTTTAGCCTATCTCATCCAACATGGGGCGAAGGTGGGATCTACCCTCAACAGCTTGCCAGACCATCACAGGGCAACACACAAACACAACCGATCACACTCACATTCAAACCTAGGGGCAATTTGGAACAGCCAGTTAAGCTAATGTGCATGACTTTGGACTGTTTGTAGGAAACCGGAGTACCTGGAGGAAACCCACGTAAGTACGAGGAAAACATGAAAAAGTCCATACAGAAATGCCAAAGCCAGGACTCAAACTAAGGACCTTCTTGCTATGAGTCGGACGTGCTAACCAGCCAATTAACCTAATGTGCATGTGTTCTTGGTGGTGTGTGCTGCGATGGTCTGGCAAGCTGTTCAGGGTGTTCTCCACTTTCGCACAGTGTTGGCTGTTATTGGCTCCAGCCACCCTGCGTTCCTAATAGGATTCATCTGTTTAGCAAATGAATAAGTGAGTGAGGGATGAAACATGCAGATACATATGAAGAACATCAACTGATGTTCACGGCAAACATCATTATGGGGAAACTAACATGGTTGTTGGTGCTAGACACGCTGGTTAGAGTTTTCCAGTAACTGGTGATGTGCAATTTTCACACATGAGTAAAACCACAACAGTAACATCAACAACAAATATAAAAGCAGCAATTATATGGATGGAAACCTATTCCTAATAAGAATGATCTGAGGAGAATGGGCAGACAGGTTCAAACCAACAAGGAGCCTAGAACACACCAAGCCATTCACTGGCTCTATGAAAGTCCCCCCCCCCCCTCTACATTGCATTCATGTTGGCCTGTGTATGGACAAAAACAATTATGCATAAACAAACTGCAAAGACGATGGGCATCTGCCAACCATCACTGTATTATTCATTCACTTGGTATACTGGAAGACCTATCACCAGAGAGATTAAAGAGAAAAACTTAAGGGTAGCATGCTATGACAGTAGGATCCTTAATCGTGATAGTTTCTAGGACAGTATTAAAAAAGTTAAAGTCTGTTGGGCTTTTACACCCGAGCCTAGTGGCTCACCAGACCAGAGTTTATCCCCGGTTTCAACTCTTAGTCCATCACAGGTTACCTTCCCAGTATTCTTTCTGTTACCCATTTGTATTGCTGGGAGGACAGAGGAAAACTTGTGGTGAAGACCTTGCCAAGAGGTCTTAGCACGGTGGGGGTCTAGCAGGGATTCGAACCCATGACTTTACAATCATTAGCCCTAAACCCTAACCACCCCACCACCGGCCCCAGGACAATATATCATCTAGCAAAAAAGTCTTTGTGGCCGGCCTAGTTTAATCAAGGATACGGCTAACAACAAGTCGGGACTGCCTCTGTTAGCCTGCTGCCAAACCTTGTCACGTTCTTTTTCGTCCTCTCATTCAATAATCTGAACAGCCAAGCCAATCAGCGTGATTGCTTTCCTATCAGCTGAAGTCAAATTAGCTGAAAGTGTTCTTTTTGTGGTCCGAACAGTGCCGACGTGCAGCACACACGACAAAAACAAGGACATCACATGCTCACTGACATCCTGATATTGGCAGCTAGCCAACTGTCGGCTTTGTGTATCCCAAGCTTAGCTAAAATAAACACTCTTTACAAAAGTAGTCAGCAGAAAAGCACCTCATAATGAACAAAACATCGCACTACGATGCGAATGGACAACAATTACAATCCATTCACAACTTTTAATTCTGTCTGCCGAAAAACAGGAACCTGACATAGAGAGAAGCTCTTCCAAACTGGACAGTTGAAGACTGGAAGAATTCTTCAGTGTCCAGTCTCTGATTCATGACCAATACACAAGGTGAAGATGGTAGGAGGAGGCAATAAGTTGAACAATGCTGAAGAAGAAGGGAATGAGAATGTGCTCTTGGTGGGACTTTCACTATGATAGCAAGCAAAGCTGAGTAAATACGTACGGAAAAAAGGACTTTGAAATTATAACTGTACTGCTCAGGTAATGATTAGTGCTTGAAGTTCTGTTGTTGGTGACAAGTTAAACATTGGAAAGTCACAGATAAGTGACATAAAATCTAGTCAATGTTGAACGCAAGCTACACATCACATCTGCAGTCTGATTGATTTGTGGCCTTAAGAAAACTAGTTTGAGGGCTTTAAAATCTCAAGAACAAAACACTAACGTATAAAATATAACTGTATTTTTATAATTTATTTTTATCTATGATAAAAATATTATTATTATGTTTAAACTTTTTCATTCTCACCTTTCATCCTATACACTACAGTAGTGGTTCTCATGTGTGGATATTATTTTATATTTACTTTGTTTTACACTGGTGTATCTCATGATCCACTATTGCCAAACCTATTATATTCCTCATTATATTAATATAAATAGCCCTGATTTTTATAGTCAGTTACTGATTGGTTTTCATTTAAAAGTCACGTAGCCCTGTAAATAATATCAACTTTGTTTTTGGGGGAACAGCTGTTGAGTAATATTAAGCTCCATGGCTCTAAGAAACAGACAGAATCTAATCTGTATTGAGTGTGTGACTACGAAATTGAAGTCCCTGGTGGCAGCACCATAGTGTAGTGGTTAGCAGGTCTTCCTCGCCGCAAGAAGGTCCTGGGTAAGAGTCTCCAGATTAACGAGGGTCTTTCTGTGTGGAATTGGTGTGTTCTCCACCTGCTTTCCTCCGGGTACCCCAGTTTCCTCCGACAGTCAAAAAACATGCACATTAGACCAAGTTCCAAATTGCCCCTAGAAATGAGTGTAAATGGTTGTGTGTGTATTGGCGATCATAACAGGATTAAGCTGTTTGGCAAATGAATGAATGAATGGCTGCATGCTGCATTATGGATCATCTCTGTTTGCTCTCTATGTGGATAAGAACGTGTCCATGTGTAGACATTACAGCGTGTGAGCTGATATTTCAATGCATACCGTATACTTGACATACACCATGAAAAAAAACACACACTATATGACCGAAAGTTAGTAAACATGCCAATAACACCCATCTCTAACTCTTTTCCATTCTGTTGCCACAAAGTTGGAAGCAGAGAACAATAAAGGATGTCTCTGTATGCTGTGGAATTAAATTTTCTAAGAGGCCCAAGCTTGACAATGCACCCGTGCACAATGTGAGGTCCCAGGTAATACATGGTTTGCCAAGTCTGGAGTCAAGAAACTCGAGTTGTGTGCACACAACCCTGACATCAACCGTAATGAACACCTTTGGAATGAATATGAAGGATGAGTCTGAGCTCCTCGACTGATATCAGGGCTTGACCTCACAAATACTCCTGTAGCTGTATAAGCACAAATCCTCACAACAACACCCCAAAACTAGTGGAAAGCCTTCCTAGAACATTGGAGGTTATTAAACATCTGGAATTAGATACTTCAGAAGGCATATACATGGATGACGGTCAGGTCCTCATACATTTGACAATAAATTGAATATCAGAGTTTAGTAGGCTACATGCGAATGGCGCAATCGAATTGGTAGGCTACCTCAGGATAGACATTAGCATATATTACATGGGAACAGCATAATTTAACTGGTCTGCTACCAGCGGGATAACTCAGATTATTCCGAGTGGATAATGCTTGAATCAAACAATGGACACTCACAGTTTGTCACGGTCAATTGGAGCAGGTGGCATCATCATTATCAAGTTTTAAAATGGAAAAATAAACAATTAAAATATTCTTTTATTTTGTTTCCCAATATAATATAAACGCTTTTCTTATATTAATTTATACATTTATATTTACAAAGTATAATATTGAGATGCATTGTATTAGAGTGTGTTGCAGGGGGTGTATTATATGTTAAAGTGTATATTGTGGTGTGCATATCATGTGTATCAGGGTATGTATTAGAGTGTAAATTACATGTATCAGGGTGTGTATTAAAGTGTATATTATGTAAACCATTGTGTGTATTAGAGGGTGAGTATCAGGGTATATATCACATGTATTAGGGTGTGTATGAGGGTATGTATTAGAGTGTGTATCAGATGAAACAGGGCGTGTATAAGGGTGTATATCAGGTGAGTCAGGGTGGTGTAGATCACGTCAACGACAGTGTGTATCAGGGTGTAGATCACGCGTATGAGCTTTGTATCAGGGTATAGTTCATGTAATTGATGGTGTGTACCAGGGTATGTAATAGAGTTTATTTATCAGGTGAGTCAGGGTGTAGATCACGTATGTCAGGGTGTAGATCAGATGTATCAGGGTGATAATAACAGGAATGACGGTGTGTAACAGGGTGATGATCAAGTGAAAGACAATGTGCATCAGGGTGTGTATCACAGTGGAGATCACGTGACAGACAGTGTGTATCAGGGTGCAGGTCACATGAATGACAGTGCGTATCAGGGTGTAGATCACGTGAATGACAGTGTGTACCAGGGTGTAGATCATGTGAATGAAGTTTGCATCAGTATAGATCATGTAACTGACAGTGTGTATCAGGGTATGTATCATGATGTAGATTACGTGAATGACGTCATGTATCAGGGTGTAGATCACATGATTAACAGTGTGTATCGGGGGGTGGATCACGTGAATGAAGGTGTGTACCAGGATGTGTATCAGGGTGTAGATAATGTGAAAGACGGTGTGTATCAGCGTGTCGATCACATGAATGACGGTGTATATCAAGGTGTGTATCATGGAGTACATCACATGAATGACTGTGTGTATCAGCGTGTGTATCATGGTGCAGATCACGTGACGACGGTGTGTATCAGGGTGTGTATCTTGGTATAAATCATATGAATGACAGTGCGTACCAGGGTGTAAATCACGTGAATGACGGTGTGTATCAGGGTGTAGATCACGTGAATAAAGGTGTGTATCTGGGAGTGTATTGTGGTGTAGATCATGTGAATGACGGTGTGTATTAGGGTGTAGAACACATGAATGGCAGTGTGTATTAGGTTGTGTATCATGGTATAGATCATGTGAACAATGGTGTGTTTCAGGGTGTAGCCTCCATGAATGACATTGTGTATCAGGGTGTGTATTATGATGTTGATGACATGAATGGCAGTGTGTATCATGGTATTGGACACGATAATGATGGTGTGTATCAATGTGTGTATCATGGTGTTGATCACATGAATGACGGGTGTTATTAGGGTGTGTATCAGGTGAGTCAGGTTGTGTATTAGGGTGTGTATACTTTAACATACACCCTGTTACACACCCTGATACACACTTTAACATACACCCTGTTACACACCCTGATACACACTTTAACATACACCCTGATACACACCCTAATACACCACCTGATACACACTTTAACATACACCCTGTTACACACCCTGATACACACTTTAATATACACCCTAATATACACCCTAATACACAACTTGATACACAATCTGACTCACCTGATACACACCCTGATACACACCCTGATACACAACCGGACTCACCTGATACACACTCTAATACACACCCTGATACACAACTGGACTCACCTGATACACACCCTACTAACACCTGCTATTCACATGATCAACACTGTGATACACACCCTGATTCACACTGTCATTCACGTGATCTACACCCTGATACACACCGCAATTCACGTCATCAACATCATGATACACACCCTGACACACAATGTCATTCACAGGATCTACACCCTGATACGCACCGTTGTTCACATGATCTACACCATGATACACACCCTAATGTAGGGTGTATGTTAAGGTGTGTATCAGGGTGTGTATGAGGTGTGTATCAGGAGTGTATCAGGTGTGTATCAGGTGTGTATCAGGGGTGTATGAGGTGTGTATCAGGTGTGTATGAAGTGTGTATCAGGAGTGTATCAGGTGTGTATCAAGTGTGTATGAAGTGTGTATCGGGTGTGTATCGGGTGTGTATCGGGTGTGTATGAAGTGTGTATCAGGAGTGTATCAGGTGTGTATCAGGTGTGTATGAGGAGTGTATGAGGTGTGTATGAGATGTGTATGAGGTGTGTTTCAGGTGTGTATGAGGAGCGTATGAGGTGTGTATCAGGTGTGTATGAGGAGTGCATGAGGTGTGTATCAGGTGTGTTTCAGGTGTGTATGAGGTGTGTATCAGGTGTGTTTCAGGTGTGTATGAGGAGTGTATTAGGTGCACGGAGAGGATCTTCACATCTCGAGGGTTTTTAGAAAGCTGGAGAGCAGGACGCTGGAGATCTTCAGTAGAAACCCTGTGATGTTATTAATCAGAGCGACTGCAGGTCCTACCTCGTCCTCCCGATCGTTCTTGAAGCACAGACATGCGGCCCGTTTTTTAAAGCCTTCTCCGTCGTACGTTCTCGTCTGGTTGGGTTTGAACTTCATCACGTATTCCAGGTTACTGAGATTCTCCATAAGCGGGGAAAGCAACTGTTCCTGCCGATCTCCTGGAGGGGTTTCCGCCGACTGTCGGGCTCTCAGAGCAGTGAAAGCGACTCGCTCCGCTGATCCCCGGGTTGTTCACGCACTGCTCGCGCTCTCGGTCTCTTTCTCACCATGGTGGCTCTTCTCGGAGCTCCGCGCGCATCATGTCCGACGGCGCTCCTTTGCACTTTACTCGCTCTTCCTCCTCCACATACTGCGCAGACTCATACACGAGGACTGACACACGGACACGGCGGGCTTCCGGGAGTCTGGACAGCACTGATGCACCGAGAGACGCGCGGACGATCAGGGGAGAAGAAACCAGGGGAGACTAGCGGTTACCACCGACTTAAAGGACAAGCAGAGACTTTTAATAGCGGGACTTTTATCGCTTCTCTGGCGCCATCTAGAGGTCGCATGGGTTCATCTACGGTCTTGCAACAGTTTTAATACCTGACTGAGCGCGTCGGGTCCAGGAGAGAGGGAGAGGGAGAAGGGGAGAGAGAGAGAGAGAGAGAGAGAGAGAGAGAGAGAGAGATGGAATTTAACACAACCAATGTGATCTGCAATGTTTTCAACATTGCAATACAAAACACCAAACATTGCAACACAATTCATGGGGTGATGGTTTGAAGCACTAGAAATAAAATAAATGAATTAATTAAAAAAAAAAAAAATTAAGCGTGAAGCTCAAAATGCAGTGAGTCTCCCTGATCTGGCATTTTCCTTCATTACTGTACTGTAGAAACTTTGGGGCATAATCTGATTAGAGGTGCGAATAAAAAAATCGCCTGGCGCAAATAGCAGTTCGGGGCTTTCGCTTTTCATTCTCAAGTTTGTCTCGCGATAGTCGCGGCATCACGTTTCGGTCGCCCGGTTTGTGAGCTCATCGCAAAAAATTTCAGACGTGTTTCAAATTTCCCCAAAATGGCGCCAAACGACGCTCCGACGTGGAAGAGTGCCTCAAACAGTCCGCACGTATCGCGAGAAGGTCACTGAGTTGTTGCTTTGCTCGCAAGTTATTTGTTTTTTGCTCACAAAGAAAAGTGACAAGCTGGAGACTTCCACAAAGTTAGAGATTTGCTGGGATCCACCATATTCTCTATATTTTGTCATCATTTATATTTTATTCGCATTTTGTTCGCGCTGATAACCAGTAAATATAAAGTGAATGGTTTGAGAACAAAACGCTACTGATTTACGACTCGAGATGCACTTTATTTTGCCAAAAAAAAAAAACAGTTATATAAGTGTGATATACTTATTTCAGCCACAAAATACTCGCTTGCACTTGGAGTCGCAAAACATCTTCAGAATTTCAAAATTCACAAAAAATCGCCTTTCTATCGCGCCTCTAGCGTGACCCCTTGCTTATGTGAAGTTTCTGAGATTTAAGTGGGTTTATAAAGGGGGTGATCACTCTACAGGTGAGTGATGTGAACTGATTTTTTAAACACATTTTTAAATTTGCGTCAACATGTTTTGCGACTCCATGAGTGATGACTCCATGAGTAAATCGCAATGTTTTGCAGCTTAAATACGTATATTACGTGAAAGTCACGTGACGAATTTGCAAATGTTTGGTGGGAAAAAAAGTGAATCCTGTCATAAATCAGTTCCATTTTGTTCACTTTTTTCTCACTGTTCACCTGCTTCAATTTCTGTCACTTCCAAAACTTTTGCTACTTGTATTATTCTTGTCGTCAGCTACCCTCTTTCCTTTCCGGATGTACCTGGTTGTTTATCAAGCATCAAGGCATCTGTTTGCATTTTTTTGCTTCGGTAGGCTGGAACCAGATCCGGTAGGGAATGGCGCCAAGGAAGAAAAAAAAGACGTGGATCACTATACTATCCCACCAATGAGTGACAGTGATGTTTTCAGCGTTGCAGACCACAGGCCTCCTTCTCAGTCTCTGAGTTGCTTTGCACTCTTCAGTTTCAGTTGTGTTTCCTGGAGCCTACGACAACTCAATAAAGATTTTTTAAATGTCCACCTTGACCCAAGAGCGAACTGAACACTGGAAGACAAAGGACAATCACTGCAGCCTCATTTAGGCTATTCTTGTGAATGAAACACCTCAAGAACACTTTAAAGGAATTTTCCTTAAACTGCACTAATGTCTACCTTGATTCCTATGATTTTGAAGGTCATAGGTCAAAGGTCACTGTAGCCTTATCACTAAAGAGGCATTAATTAGCAAAATGCCCATCTCTGTTCCCGCAGCATCCCCAGCTCCCTCAACTCCACCATCACTCCTGCCATCATGTGCTAATCCTTCCTTCTCCAGCATCATCCTCACTTTGTATGTACTCCACACACCCTTATTCTCACAGTATGTACTTGTACGGCCAGAAGTAAGCCATTTATCTTGAAAAATGAATGTCAAATCCACTGTCCTTGGTTCAAGCATGAGTTTCAGGTGCTCACCTTGTGTCGTATATAATGTGTGAGTATGTGTTTAAGTATAAGACAAGAAGTGGAAAGGGAAAGACATCTGTATGATGGAGTTTATTGCAAACACTGCAGTATTTCAATATATGCACATGCACACAAGGCATCCAGGTGACTCGCAGCACCCTCGGCAGTAATGATGGATTACATGAGACCAAATCTAGTGGGTACAGTCGGGCTGAAGGACGACACCACAAATCTTATTAATCAACAGATTTTATTTACAGAAAGAACAAAGTATGTGGGCTGTTTTCTTGTCAATCAGAAAGCAGGAAATCATTCTCCCCTTTAGAAAGAAGGAATTTACATACAGTGAACTGAGACGTCTCAAAGTAAAGATTCTTCTTGGAAATGGAGATCAAGCATTCACTGATCACGACAGGCTCCTGTACACCACACCTCATACATCGGCAGTCCCAACGCAGCCTAAGTTCGCAAAACTAAAGGCTAAAAGGGAAGAAAACAGCAAACAAAGTGCAATGCACTAGACTGTGTCAGACAGGAGGAGGAGCACATCAGTGATGGAGTTCAGAGTGCAATTAGTACAGTAAGGGCATGGAGAAATAAAATGAAATACTAACACCGAATACAGTAAGAGAATCTGTTATACTAAAACTCATGGTACAATCTCTGTTTGCCTGCAGTCAAAAAGAAGTGATAGAGAATGAAAGCCTAGGTTAGAATCTACACGAACAGCAGTCACAATAGTTAATGTGAGGGTGGAACGCTATTCCATGTTAATTTACTCTAATCATTTCCACTTCCAAAAAGTCTTAAATTTCACATCATGTGAACATATGTTTAAAGCGAAGCTGATTTTTTTTTTTTGCCTTTTCTTTTGTTTGTTTTTTTTCCTTCCAGGCCTTCTAAAAGGGGAGTAACTTCTGTAATTTGCCAGAAGACTGTTGTTTTATCAGCTGCTTCTCAGAAACAAACAGCATCATGAGAGGAAACAACAAAACAAAAGAGGTTAAAAGAAAAATGTAAAAAGTTACCCACCACCCTCCCACCCTCCATATTCCAGAACGAATGACAGCCACTTTTTCCACCCGATAACCTTTCAGATCAATGGAAAAAGAAAGCCACGTGAATAGATCTAATTCCTCTGCCCATGCATTTAAACAGTAGTGAATTAGGTCAAAGATGTTTCTTTTTCCCTAATGTGCCTTTATATTACAAATTAAATGCAGGTGTCTTTATTTTTTCTCTTTTCTTAAATTTATTCTTGACAGTTGTTTTTTTTTTAATTATAACATTATTCCCTGTGTCCTTTAAATGCAAATGAATAGGTCTTGGCAGATTAGGAGGAGTTGTGTTAACACTTGACTTCCACTTTTTTCCCCGATTTCCTCTTTCCCCGTTTTTCTAGACTTCAATATTGTTCCCAGCGTAAAGCCTGGTCCATGTCCGGGCTGAAACAAACAAACAGTAAAAGCATTAACTCCAAGCACACAGAAGACTGGATTTAGAACAAAAAAGCAATACAACTTTTTTCTGTGGAGCAACATGTGGTGTTAAAAGCATGAACGTTACTCTGGGATTAACAGCAAACCTTAGTTTAAACAAATCTTTTTGGATTGCAATGAATTTGAAAAATTAAAAAACAGAACACAATCACTATAAAAACTAAACTAGACAGAACAAAAATTTCAACACTGTGAGCTTTTTAGTTTGTGAAACTTTATTTCACTTTATTCAAGATTTCTGAGTATTGGTATCAAGGTTCCACTGGGCAGAAACGTTGATCAAATTTGATTTCTACTTGGGGGAGGGGGGATGGAACACACTTGCATATGTTTGTTGGAAAACCTTGAGCTTAAATAAAAAAGAAAGGAAGAAAAGAAAAAAGTTGCACATTTTCTCTGGTACTGGCTGCTTTGTTGCGACTTTATGCAACATCCCCAGATCAGAGCACCACCTGCAGCGGTAAATAGCCTGTTTTTTTACTCAAGGGGCCAATTTCAAGCAGTCTTAAAAGTAAATACTTTTACTTTCGATATTAAACATTACCCCGACTTCTACTGATGTAATTTTTTACTTTATTATATAATATAATATATATATAATATATATGAGGGAAATTTGGCTCTGTATTTAACCCATCCAAAGTGAGAACACAGACACATTCCCAGCCGTTCCCAGAAAGTTAGTCAGAAAGTCGGGGTTAGGTGCCTCACTCAGGGGCAGTTCAGCCATGAAGGTGGAGGTAGGGGAGGTGTTGCTTATACTGCAAATTTTATAGGATTTGACTTTAAATGATCTCTAATCGTGGTCAGCCCATGTGTCCAAACCCCAGTTCTTGTATCCAGCAATATCCCTCCAGGCTTTAATCATGCGCCGGACCATTCTTATCCCAATTCCTGTAATTTCACCGATCTTCTTGATGCTGGCCAATCCAAACCTCATGAAACACAAACTTGTTTTCCGCGATGACAGAAACCTCAACAGCCACACTTGTGTCTGGTCTCCATCCGGTGCAAAGCCTTTACAGAATTTTAGATCGGGGGTGGAGGGGGTTTATTATAAATGTAGAGGGAGGGTGTAATAGCCAGCTCGTGAATTTTCATAAGATTTTACAGTGTTTATACAATGTCAGAGATTACATACTTGCATACATATGTTGTTGTAAAAATGTCAAATCTGATCTCTTAAGTGGTGACCCTGATACCAACAACTCAGCACATCTCCGCAGGGAACGGTTTCCATTTTGGCTGTACTGCACCACAGCTGCGATTTTGTACGAGCTGAAATCAATTCTATTAAGTTCTATTCAACTGCGATGCTAAAGGTTAACAAATCAAATTGCGTTGAGCTTCGTAACCCACCTGTTTCTATGGCTTGAGCTTCGTTGGTCTTCCACTGCTCTGCAACATCATTTGCTAGAGGATCATCGGGGTTGGGGGCACTTAGTAATGCCTGGATTGATAGCAGCACTGTGCGGATCTGCAAGGCTGGGGACCACTTATCTAGAGTGTCAATTATGGCAGAGGAAAAAAGGAGGTGGGGGAAAGAAGGAGGGTGAGAGGATGGGAGGGAAAGAGGCAGCAGGCAATAATTTAGGTATACATTACATTCTATTAATACAGAAGAGAAAGAGCACTGGGAAGAGGTGTAATGCTTCCAAAGAGATTAAAAGTGTAATCCGAGAGGCTTTGAACATTTTTCGAGTGAGTATAATAAAAGCCAGTTACTCTATTCTGAGGCTGGACATGAGAAAATGGAAAACAGTAAGGATTCGCTTTGCCAAATGAGCTGGGGTGATCACACTGATAATACACTGCTCTGCTAATAAAAGTCCTGCACTCCATCATTTTGTTGGACCACCTTTATTCTTGATAACACCAATGTAATCTTGGCATTGTTGCTTCCGTTGGTCAGGTCAAGGCTTACCAACACTATGTGGCAATAAAACAAAGTCAGCTGACGACCTGAATGTACTGATATTGTGAAAGGGTGCTCCAGGAAGCATGAGAAATCCTCTTTACACCAGCACCACAGAGTCCTAACCTAATCCCTACTGCAAGTGTAAGATGTGGGTGAGAAAAAGGTCCTGGGTGCGAGTCACGGGCTCGGTGAAGGTGGTTCTGTGTGAAGTTTGAACTGTGCTTGTGTGGGTTCCCTCAAGGTTAGGTTAATTGGCTGGTCCAAATTACCCCTGGGTGTGAGTGCAAATGGTTGTGTGTTTTGGCCCTGTGATGGTCTGGTGAGCTGTTCAGGGTGTACCCTGCCCTCACCCATTGTCAAATGAGAAAGCCTTCCCATGACCCCAATAGGTGAGTGAGTATGTGTGTGTATATATATATATATGTAGACACACTCTTTTAAACATAGTGGACGGTGTACATTTTTAAAAATTAAATTATAATAAACAATCATTGATCTTTCAAGTTCTCAGCAAAACATTCCTTGCTGTGATCATGCACTAGTGTTGCTCAACACAACATTTGCTAGCATTTCAGTGCAGACCCAACAAAAATAAATAATCAAGCTTTCCAGTTTACAGTCAAGTTCATTTTACATTGCAGCCAAGGTGAACTCATTACAGATAATTTAGGTATCATATAAATATGGCTACGCTGCAGTGGTTAAACCACCAAATCAAAGTAGTTTCACATCTCAAGGATCGCAGCAGAGAAAAACAGAAAGGTACCTTAAAGGTTTAAATGCACTTAAACTGAGGATGGAAGGGTTTATTCACTCGCAACATCACTTGGGAAGCAGTGTTGTTATGTACACACTGATCACGACACGCATTTAAGAATTTGGGTCCACATTTCCGTCAACACGCTGCACTTTAACATGCATCTCTGTGCCTGGACAAATCTTACGCCACAGCTATACTGACCGACTGCTATAAGCTTCCAATCATGTAAAGTCTACTACTTGGTATTCTTTTTTGTGTGTCTGCAGTAATCAAGATTGACTGACACAAGATAAACGATCTGTACAAACAGCGCAGGGAAGGGAGTGTATCCAGTGTATGCACGGCTGTAACAGTAAAATTCCATGCACACCATCAACACCTTATAAACACAAGCAATCTCAACTCTTTTTCATTATACCTACTGCCATTTTTAAATAAACGGGATCATTCCTGTGCTCAGGAGACCTATTAAAAATGTCTGTGGATGAAAAAACCCCTCTACACTTCTGTGATCCAAACACTGGCCTGCCCACAGTGAGTACAACCAACCAGAGTTTCTGTATTCAGTCTCTATGATCTGCCTGCAGCACAGGATTGGTGAACATCTATCATGAGTTGAGTCTTAACCCAGTCTAACATGTTTTCTGCTGTTTGTAATAAATGCAGGAATAAAACAGCACCTGCTTTCAGAGAAATCTACTTACTCGCATTTGCTTCCACAGAGAGAAGGTAGTGTAAATTGTATATTATATTAAGCACAATTGTTTTCAGCGGATCGTGTTTCTGAAACGCACCACAGCCTCTGGTGGAAACACGAGCATTGTCGAGAGTGGCCACAGCCATCTGTAGTGGTGGAACTGCATTATACGTGGAGGTTAATGACAGGTGACTAAAAGGACAATGCACCTACCAACAACTCATGGTACTTCAATACAAACAACAAATAAATAAGTAAATTAAATATGCAAAAGCTTAGTCAACCAAAATATAACATCATTAAGGCTACTTATACACATTTTACTTTTGAGCTTTAAATTCCTTTTTTTATTAAATTATATGCCAGATAAATACATTTTATTCATTAATTTCTAGAAAGGCAAAGTTATTATAAAGCTTAGGACATTCTTTTTTATTTCTTGTTTTGTGTATCCACCGACATTACTATTTGCGATTTATTAAAAAAATATAAAATTAAGAAAAGTGTCAACAGGCAGCATCAAAAGCTACCTGGGGGTCCATTCACTTTTCGTCCCACCCTCAGATGCGAGGTGAAAGGAAAGGTCTGTGAAAGATTTTTAGGGCAACCTCCTTTTTGAATGGTATGGAATACGTTGTGACAGTACGTGTCACTGATCTGTTTAAAGCAGGCGTTTTACCAGAACATTCTGAGTATGAAAAGAGCTACATGTTAACCATCAGCTCAGGACAGACTACTGTATTAAAATGATTAAAGGTTGAAATCAAAGCACAAGTCTTGGGTTTACATGATAGAAATCTGCCAAAAAAAAGGAAGGAAAAAAAATGGCCTTACAAATCATAAAATGTGTCGAGAAACTGCCTTAACACCATATTAACATGTAATGGACCTAATGTATTATTATTATTATAGCGCATTGCAAATTCATTTGACTCGATTCAAGATATTTTCACTTGCTGTCACTTTTATAATATTAAACAAGAACTAATAGTTTAATAAGTTTTTAGTATTAAGTTCTATACAATTCTAAACTGCAAACCTTCAAAGCTATGACATTGCTGCCAAATATCTGTTATCTGTTATCTACATTTTAATATTCTAGAGAATATCATGGACTAATGGAGTTAACATGCATCCTAGGAAATCCAATTATGAGTGGACAGTGCTCAGTACAGGTGTAAACAAGGAAAAGGGTTTTTCAGTGACTCATTATGCTTGGATCTCTCAAAGGTGGTCTAGGACATACGTGGAAGTATGAGCAACAAATGCATTCTTACACGTCCGCGGTGACAACAAAGCAACTGCCTCATCGCCCCGGCCAAAAACAATAATCACGGCAGGATTTCTCGAACACTTGCCGGCGCACTTCAGCTGCACTCCAATATCACTGTACCTTTTTTGTAGAATCTTTCATCTGCCATAGTTTCATACGCAAACCACACAAGTGAAGTGTTTGAAATGGGCTATACATGTACATCGAATCGGATTCAAAGCACATTACTGCATGAACATGAGCCTCCCTTGCTCAAGTGGAAATGATTTTAATACCAGGTGCAAACGTGGCCAAAACGACACCGTGGCATCATCAGTCTGGGATGGTCGAGAGTTGAAGTGAAATTCAAAGTGAAGATCCTGAAACCACCTTCAAAAATCAAAAAGCCTATTATTAACTGAATTTTAAGTACTAGGCCAAACTAATTTGCACAGTGATTCAAAACAATTAGATTTTAATGCTTTTCAGCATGACAGTTTGCTAAATTAGCTTAAACAGCCTCTGTTTCTGTGGCTCGGTTTCCATCAACCAGCGTCCTCTGATCATGCATTGAGTTTAAGCCAATAGGACTACTTCGCGAAAATCAATTTACAGAAGTACTGACAGTACCTGCATATTACTATCCAAACTAATTTATAGTTAGGCCGGCTCTTAAATTTTGCAACAAAGAAACTTAACACTGGTGTATATAAAGTCGGCCATGCAGGAGGAACTTCTGTGGAAAAAAAAACACATATAGAGTTTCCAAAAAAACATAATTAAAACAGTTTACTTACCTTTCAAGATATCTAGGCATATTCTCCCCAGCTTGTCAACATTAGGATGATATATTTTGGTCATGAAGCGTACTTTTGGAGCTGCCATGGGGTATTCTTCGGGAAGAAAGAGTTCAAGTTTAAAAGTCCCTCCCTCAAAGGGGGAGTCCTGAGGTCCAGCGATGACCACGTGGAAGTAACGAGCATTCCCTTCATCAGGCTCAGCTTTGATGCCTGGCACAGGCTCTGCCATCAAACGCTGAGTTTCCTACACAGATACACACAAAAGGACATGGAATTAACAAAAAAAAAAAAAAAGCAAAAACATACAACAAAAAAGCAGGTTGGAACAGAACATGCTTGCAACCCTTTTCTTGGCTCTCACAGCTCCACATAAAGCATTTATACAACTTTTATTTCACCTAATTTTCTGCTCAGGTGTGACTAAGCAACTATTTTCCGCAGAGGTTCTGCAGCGCAACTGAGGTCGCAGAGGATGAGTTCTCTCTGGTTTCACACACTAATGAAAAACTGGAAGTGAAACCTGCATGTTTAGTTATGAGCCAAGATGAGAAATGACAAGAATTAAAGAACATGGACAGCTAACATTGTACAACTGGTTGATTGCAACATATCACAACCATGGCAATAATTCCCATTTGCCATTAAATTGCTCCAAACGATATAAATTATACGACTTCAGAATAACAGGCTTTTAATCAATGAATGCCTCCAGAATATCCAACTGTTCAATACTGCAAACAAGAAAATCCCAGAAGGCATTGGGAAAAGGCAACTTGCTGGTAGGGCTGCAACAAATAACTGATATTTCAATTTGTTGCGTCCATGCTTCTAGACAGGTAGGTACAGTGGCTACTTCTCTTAATGTGTGTGCAGTAAGCCAACCAAACACATGGAAGAGAAAAAGAAGAGAAGCAATGCTGTGCTTGCGGAGCTGAAAACGAATTCTGCAAGTATTGGAAAAATGGTGGAGCATAGGATAAGCTTGTTACACTGAAAGAGGCTAACATTAGCACAGGGAAAGGCTTACCCGAGTCATCCCAAGTATTTTGCAGATCATTAACGATGGGTTATACCATTCTTTTAAGAAAATGTGCCGATGATCGCACAACGTATGCAAACGAAGCTTGTATTATGTGGAGATGTGCCTAGGTTTATTTATTTATTTATTTTCACTCGTTTATATTCAACTTGGCAGTTATATCTGTATGGTATTGTTTTGCCATTGTCTTTCCTTAAACGAAAAGAGAGATTCTCATCCTATTCTTGCAATTTTGTGCACTTGCGAGAGTAAAATGGCAGTCTGTTTAAACAGGCTTGGAAATGTAAGTAAAAAGCAAACAAAGAACAAAGCATCAGAACTTCTAGGTGTTTCAGGTGGCGTAGAGAAGTGCATAACATATCGAGTGAAAATAAGAGGGAATTGGATGGCAACTCTCATAACAAGCCATATAGGACATTGTTGCATTTTTAAGGCTACACACAAATCGTAATTAATGACCATCATAAACATGTCTTTGCAAAGCTCTCAATTTACAAGGCGAATCCATTTTCCTATCCTCACCTATGATCACGAGCTTTGGGTGCTGACTGAAAGAACAAGATCGTGCATACAAGCGGCTGAAATGAGCTTCCTTCGCAGGGTGGCGGGGCTCTCAGAGATAGGTTGACAAGCTCGGCTATCCGAGAGGCGCTCAGATTAGAACCACTGGAAGAGCTGGTGGAAGTAGCTGGGGAGACTTTAAGAAAAAGCTTCTGTTCTGACATTCTTCATTTTTATTTGTGACATTTCATCTACATTCATTCAATCTTTATATCCGTATGTCCCAAGAACCCCCCTCCCCAGACCCCTTTTTACTGGCCTCATTATGCTTAATGCTATTTTAATCGATTGTGTGATTTACTACCTGACTCAGCAGATCAACCTTTATGGGATCATGAAATAAACACATTTTGTGCATGCAACTTATTCATTTAGCAAAGACATTGACTCAATTGTGGGCAATGTTGCCAGCGTTGGATAAAAAACTTCCCACAACGTTTTGTTTAATATTAATTGAAACTGCCTGCATTCTGAATATTTTAAACAAATGGATAAGTACATTCAACTATCAAAATGTCATGCTGCATGGATAAACTGTGCTGGCAGATCTAGTTTATTTTATGGTGGAAGTGTACTGTTGGTATTAGGGTTCAGACTAGTTACTTCAGTATTTAGATTTAAATCCGACAGCAGCCAGGCCTGGCCTAATCAATCGAAATGAATACATATACTAGTAATACAAGGAGCTCTACTATCCTCCAGAGATATTTTGGCCCTTTAATAGATTCATTTCCAAACTGCATATTTTTGTCATAAACAGATGCATTTTGGTGCCCTTTATGCCGCCAGTAAGCAGCATGTTTACAGCTGGTTTCATTTTCTTTTTGTTGACTTTAGCACTGCTGATATTCGAGCTGTTGTAGATATTTATCCTCTCTACTTGACATGCTAACCTCACTTTTTCCCCAAGCGGCTTCTCACTTAACCAATCATGATGAGATTGATTCTCATTGCTCAGCTTGGGAGCAAATCAGCAGTGTTCAGTGATTGTGATCAAACTTTCAATGCTTAAACACGATAATGAAAATAAAGCTTATAAAGAATAATAACAATAATCATTTGTTCAAATCCACGAAAATTACTACGTTAGTACGCAAAATATAAGTATAAACACGTATAAAAAGAAAAGGGGGAAAATCAATTACATTTTCAAGTGTAAACTTTACTAAAGATTCATAGATTATGTATATGTATGAATACACATATCTATAAACATGCATAGATATATAAATAAGGGGCAGTGGTGGCCCGGTGGTAGAGTGAGAGATTACTGATCCCAAGGTCGAGGGTTCAAGCCCCACTATCAGCGGGTTGTCATTGCTGCCCCCCCAATGTGAATAGCCATCAGTGTTTTTCTGCCCTGCGATAGCCTGGCGAGCTGTCCAGGGTGTACTCTGCCCTCGCCCAGAGTCTAAAATATAGATTTAATTGCATTTGTGTTTTTATTTTTTATATATTCTTTGTTGCACAGACTAAAGTACCTGGCAACTAAGTCACTGCAATTTATCACCAGCTACTTTTGAAAGCCCAGATCATTTTTATACATTTCTGAGATAACTTTTGATGTTTTTCTTTGGAGAACTTAAGCAATATTTCCGCACTTGATTGAGTATATTTAAATAACTTTGAGGCTGAATGTGCAGCCGATGGAAACTATTTCTATTGTGAGCAACAGCTGAGTGTGTTCTGCATACTGACATGCACATGTAGAACGTGACTTCAGCTTCACACACATTTACACGCAGCATTTCTTCTCATTTAATTCCCTAAGACATTTGTACACAAACATAACATACAGCAACATTTACGCAAAATATTGCCGACAACGTACTCTGTCACACCCATCAGTGCTTGCCCTTTTAGTGCCATGATGAATGTAACTCTACTCTAAATATTTCATTGATTACCTTAATAGACAGTAAACAGGAGACTACCTATTTGTAAGGCGTGTCGAAGCTGTGATTCCTGTTTTCATTGGAAATGACCATGTGGTGTCAGCTTTTTTTAAGCCGTTTCAGTAGGCTGCTTAACCGTCACTAGCAGTTTTACTTCATTATTCTAGTAAATGAAAAAACTTTTTCACAAGCCTTAATAACCATGTCATCGTTCCTCGAGTCTTGCTTGAACCGCAAATTCTTCTGGTCCACCATCTTTGCTGGCAGTCCCAAGTCTCTTATATGTTCATTGAGGAGCGATGAGCGAAGACACACGAGAGCAGCCTTCCTGGAAGAGCTGCACGCCAACGTATAAACAGCCTGCCCTTTACATGACATCAACCACTTATACCCAGCAGGCCCAGGCCACTGTCGTGAGACGAGGACAGGAAACAATGTCTCGTCGTAAAACACTTATCTACAATTCCACCCACCGCGCATTGTTTCCTCGGTGGGTGGGACTAAGAAGCAATGACGAGACACAAGTGAGGGAAACTGGGATGCAATTTGATTTTGAGATGGACCCCACAGTTACTTAAAGGAACTAAGTACACACTTGTATGTTCTTTAATCTAATAATGCATATTGTTAGCTTGTCATGTGTTTGAGTTAAATCATGAGGTATTTTTAAGCCTGTGTAATTGTGTAGTTTACTGCTGATATAGATAAACTGTGCACAAATGAATAACAAAACGGCGCTGACATAAGATTTTGTGAAGTGCGTTTTTTTCTGCTTATAACTATATATTTTGTCAGTGTTTTAAAAGTTTAAGCCACGGACTCCTGAAACATCAGTAGAATTATTGTCAAAACCTCTCTATGAAATAATTTTAATTTGTTGTTGATTTGAGGTTTTAGTTAAAGTGAAATCAAAGACATGCCTTAAATTTCTCCTTTTATACATGAATGCATGTATATTTTTATAATCTGGTGGTTTTCACCAACATTACTAAAGTTGCAATCGGCTAAAATCACTCCGACAGATAAAAACAAAACCACTGATTCACTTTTGCAAGAGTTTGAAATTGTGAGAATAGAATGTGATTCCCCCAGTTCAGATAATGCAAGTTAATGGCAATAATAAGAGTACACATATATTAAACTAACAAATTAGATTTAAAAAAGGGCAACTATAAATTTATATTAAAAAACTAGGCACAAATACAAATTATAAGAAAATAATACTGTGTCATTAATTCATACACAAATTAATTCTGTATTACAGATGAAAAAACATGGTGATCACGTGACTTTTCACATTACAGTGTTGATTTTTTACGGCTCACGGGAAAAACCCCATTCATGAATCAGTGTGTTTTAATAGAAACAAACAAATTAGGCATGCATTTTATGCATTGTTTATTTATATGACTTCCCTTAGATGCTGGCTTTTCTTCTGTGTGGGATTCTGGGATACCACTGTGTCGTTCGATCACATACTACAAATTTAGAGCATCTGGGTTCCATTCAATTGCTCCTAAATGCCTACTAAGTACTCAGATATACATACTGCTGTTTGCATACTAATAGTATGGAAGGACATGCGTTTAGATGCAGCTCATGTCTTCATGAAGCTCGCTTTGTGCACAGGAGCACCATCAAGCTAGAACAGGATTCAACTTGTTTGGTCCGGTGAAAAGGAATCAAAGCTGCAGCATACAAAAACTTCCTATACGAGTGTGTGCTCTCAGTTTTGTGCCAGCAATTGAGGAAACTGGCATGATAATTAATTGTCCACATACTTCTAATCACAGCGAAGATATCAGTACTAAACTTGATGAAAGAAATTCAGCATTGCATACTTAAAACTGTATGTTAGTAAAACTGATATTCACTCAACACCCAAAGGTAAATGGAGGATTTCCAAATGATCTGCAATTTTCACATTTGGTTAGTGACAAAAACCAAATCAAACCCCAGTCGGACAACACCAAAGTTATTATACTTATTAGTGAGTTCTTCCTGTTTTAAGTGCTTGAAACTTTGTGAACTAAATAGGTGTAATCCAAACCTCAATAACTCTGCCTATATATAATCCTGTATCTAATTTTAATGTAATATGTTCTGTGAGTGGAAAGTTAAAATGTAATAAATTAAAGCTCTGACATATTATTGTACACATCTAAAATGTACATAGATTATGTGGATAAAAATATACCTGCAGTGAGCGTGCCTGGGGATTTTATTTTTTATTTATTTATTTTTTAAGAGTCCCTGTGCCTGCAACAATTTTTGGAAACTTGGGAGTACCCATACACCGAGAAACCCTGCAACCATTACTGTGACAGCGAGCCAGGAAACCTTAAGGGCCCTTTGCAAAACACACACACACAAAAAGGCAGAGTATCTGATAGCACTTGTGAAAGAAATGTGGGGAGCATGAGATTGAGTCATAAGAGAATGATTAAATGTTTTCTGTTCTATTCTATACAAATGCAGACACCAGACACAAGAAAGCATGTTGGATTGTTGCGTCGAGTCATGTAGACACCTCTGTAGACAAGTTAGGAATAATTGGAGGGATAGTTATGCTTAAAAGAACTAAAGCTTTTTTGGTCACCAGCGTTGCTTTCACCACACTGCCCTGAACCAAATCAAAACATAACAGGAAGAACATCATTCCAGAAATGGTCCACGCATTTTTCTTGTGTGTGTATATACACATGTCCACAAATAGATGTACACACACAAAAAGAGACAAAGCTAGAGAAAAATTCCAGTCCCCGATGAGAAGATCAGAGCTCAGGCCAAGTGCAGTGATCCACACTCCATACACAACATTCAGGGATCGAGTCTGACAGCATGAGGGTGGCTTTTGTGGTTCAACCACACTGCAGGTGAACATCTGAATCATGCACACCTATTAATCACAGCATGCACACCTATTAATCACAGTACGTGCACCTATGGAGAAGTGGGTTTGGGACCTAAAGGCCGCTGCACCTTCTCTCCACCTTCATGGATGAAGTGCCCTTGGACAACTCATCTAACCCCCAACTGCTCTCCGGGCAGCCCAACGTGTGGCAGACCACTGTTCTGAGTGTGTGTGCTTACTGCTTACATGTGTGTGCTCGCTTTGGATGGGTTACATGCAGAGGCAATAATTTTCCTTTGTGGGATTAATACAGTATAGCAAAATAAAAAATTATGAATTCAGTTTTATTTGTATAGCACTTTTTAAAATTGACATTGTCGCAAAGCAGCTTTAAATAGTAAATGGAATTTAAAAAGGATATTTGTACAACTATTAATTAAGGCATGTGCACCTTCTAATCATGTGTGTACACCAATAAATCACCAGTATGCACAAAGGCATGCGCCTTTCCCGGCATGCGCACCTACCAACCAATCCCGGCATGCGCACCTACCAATCCCGGCATGCGCACCCACTAATCCCGGCATGCGCACCCACTAATCCCGGCATGCACACCTGATGCACGACCAGTGCACGTCACCTGGACGTGCAATGCTAAAGTGGGACCCTCATTGGGGGTTCCAGTTTCTCTGTGATGATCTGAGCAAAGTGACATCATTCATTAAAAACGACACCAGATAAGACGCCTGGATGGAAACTGCGTTTTTGAAAACCCAGCAGTGTCACTGACTCACGGTTGGAAGAAATCTGACCGATAAAAGATTTGGGCTACGCCTTTTCCTCCCAGGCTACAACATAAAAAAGCGTCCAGTCATTCAGACCTACATGACTCATAGCAATGTTAAGACGGCCTGACGTGGTAGCTCTGAATGTTTTGTTCTCGAATAACCGGAACGCTAATCTGAATCAATAAATTGACGCGAATCCGACGGTGTTTTTATAATCAAACCCAGCCTTCCGATCGCTTCGCTCCCTCGTTTGGATTGTTAGCATTCGGCTACTCTGCAGGACTCATCCTCGGGTGGTGATGCACACAAACCCGTAATTGGTATTGCCTTAAACCGCTCTCATCTGAACATTTGCCGATCAAACCCTGCGTTGTAACACAGCACTGCGGTTTCATTTCGCCGGGTAGCTAACAGCTAGCAAGGCCTAGCGCGAAAAATCAGACAGACCTCGAGCTTTTTCAGTCCGCTAGCTACACCGCTTCGATAGGCTGTCTGTGTGCTAATACGTGCTGTCAGTGTAATCATGACTCAAACAGGACGCGCTGGTCGCCCTGCCATGCAGGACAGCGATTAATCTGGATGCCCTACCTCACTAGCTGGCCCATACTACAGCGGAAAGCTAATCTTCAACGCTAATGCTAAACTAGCATAGCGCGCAGGCTATCAGCGTTCAATCAATGAATGGCAGCGGTGATGATTAGCCACCTAGCGCGCTAGTCAGCTAGCATGTGCGGTAGCCTCACCTTGCGTTCACAGTCCGAGGTGTGTGCGTTTACTTGATACATTTCATTTATACATTTGTGACGAAGTGTGAACCAGGTGCAGGCCCTCCGCCATTTTTGTTGCCGCCAATCTAACGTGCGTGTATTTTTAACACACCCATATAAGAGCGAAGACCTAAACGGAAGTCGCTAGCAAACACTTCGCTAGCAGAAACGAAACGTAACCGGCTTCTGCTTTCCTGCACGCGGCTTTATGCGCGTTACAGGACCATTTTGGTGGCATAATTGAGACCCTGTGAGTTTTCCATACACTGTGATTCGCTCCACGGTTACCTTGATAATCCTGCGGGGTAATCCTGCCATGTTGTCTTGATTGCGGTTTTAGCTTCGACGTTCAGTGCCTCTTCCTCGCAGAGACGCAGCGCTCACGCCTTCAGCGCCTTGCGTCACGTCCCCACTGCGCCCAAACCACACGGGGAGCATCATGGGAAATGTAGTTCATAAACAGAATAGACGCCATTTTCAGGCCCTCCTTGTGGCTGTGTGTGCGTGCGTTACACTATAATTTTCTCTCTAGATTTAAGATTTAAGAATTATCACTTGACAAGATTTCTTGAATAAAAGTTGTTAAATCTAGAGAAAAGATTATAGTGTAAGTTGAACATTTAAAATAAGAAATTAACTCTTAATTAATTAATTCATTCACTTTCTGGACCGCTTATTCCGAATTAGGGTCGCAGGGAGGCTGGAGTCCATCTCAGCCTACTCTGGGAGAGGGTGGGATACACCCTGGACAGATCGAAACACGCTGACGGCTATGCAGCCTACTCTTGATGAAAATCAGCAATGGTTCTTTAACATGCCTCTCACCACAGACAGTGAAAGACATGGCCGGCATTTGATAACCCAGTTACCTGTTTATGTATTCATGTATTGTATTGATCATACATTCATGCATTGGTTCATAAACTGTGTCCGTTCAGAGACAAGTATCTGCTGTCAACAGAAAAGTTTGCTGTTTAATATACATTCACTCACTCCCTCATCTGCCGAATTGTTTAATCCTTCTATTAGGACTGACGTGGGGCGAGGGCACACCTGGAACAGCCCGACAGACCATATTGCAAGGCAACAAACACCCAACCATTCACACGTACACACCTAGGAGCAATTTGGAAGAGCAAGTTAACATTGCAACATCCTGCCAAAAAAAATATCAGTAGATACCCTCCAAAATCCAGAATGCCTTCTCAGATGGAATATTTTGAAATGGGATGTTCAAAAAGCTGTACATCAGTCTACATCACTATAGACCCCAACCCCCTTAAAATAACTCTCACACCCCATATTTTAATCACAATAGAATGTTAACAGGGTTGCCCTCTCTCCTTGTAGGGCTGGGTTTCAACAGTTATATGCTTAATATATGCTTTAAGTGTTATAAAAATAATGTACTCCTCTCTATACTGCTTCCTTGTGGACTAATTTCAGAAAGGCAAGTTTCAGGTTGGCGGTAATGACTGAATGCAGATCTAACTGAAAAAGCAGAGATGGTGTAGTGCTAGTGCATTGTTTTGTAATGCAGGAATCTGTACTTTTTGGGCCTTATGAGGAAATTAATGCTTAAATGTATTTGTCAATTGAATAATTCGCTTAACTTCATTATTATGCCGCTAACAAATCCTTGTTTTAGTGTGGTACATCACTAGTAACCCTTCTGAAAATATTGGTATGGCTCACTTTTATGAGAAGTGTCAGTGTTCCTTTTTATCTTTCGTGCTTTCTTTCTTTTTCTTTCCCTAAGTGTCTTATGTGTGTTTCAATAAAGATGATGTTGATTTAAATCACTAATTTTCAACCATGTCCCTTGCACACAGAACGTTTGGAATCTTTCGATGATATTATGTACGGTAGATGATCAAATATTCAAAATCTTTTACCATCAAATTCAAAACGAGCTAATATTTTTCATGAAAATGTCTTGGTTTCAACATTTGATATGTTTTCCATGTTCTGCCAATTTTTGTTTTGCAGAAAATTGTGTACGTGTTGTCTGTCCGCATGAGTGTACGAACAGTCCTAGCAAGTTATTATCGCATGAGCTATAAATTGTTCATGTTATTATTACTAGACATTTGAGAGCTTACGGTAATTGTACTTAAGTAAAGTAATATTTTGATAGCCATTACATTTACGTAGACAGGAACTTTCCAATAGGTCTAACGCTTGGATTTAATTAAATAATGAGAAGTTCAACTTCGTCTTCAAGTTAAACAGAGCATGCGTGTGTCCGAAGACACAGAAGAGGAAAGTTTTTAAATTTAAATTCCACCAATAATGACATAGTAACTAATGTCATGACAGCAGTAATGTCATTAGTAGTATTAGCGTAAACACGTCATTCAGGTAACGTAACATAACCTAACATTAGGCCCTGTTATACAATAACAAGGATCTGACATCAAATATGCTATATATAGGGCAATGCCTCAGATATGTGATCTGAGATTATATTTTCCTACCAAACGAGAGATAACCATTTTACATCCACCAGTTTACCAAGTTCAGTAAATTTAATCAGTAGTCATATTTGTGTCATTTTTGTGTCCTCATCTCACTAATTGTGTATGTACCTGGCTGTAAATATGCTACAAAATACAATCATTGGTTATGCCTGCAGTGTTTAAGAGAATATCCCGGTTAGCTGGAGGAGGACAGGCATAAGTTTTGTTTTAATTTTAAGTTTGATTGGTTTTCTGTCTCAAAAAAAAAAACTCCATAAAAAAAAAAAAAATAGCACGTCCGCCTCACAGCAAGAAGGTCCTGGGTTCGATTCCCAGCTCGGGCGTTTCTGTGTGGAGTTTGAATGTTCTCGCCGTGCTTGCGTGGGTTTCCTCCGGGTACTCCGGTTTCCTTCCACAGAACAAGCGGAAGAAGATGATGATGATGATGATGATGACAATGGCAGGTGACGTTCGTAACCAACATTTGATTCTGTCCCGCCATCTTGGATATTATCTCCGATCACAGAAGAACTGCATTTGTATGAATTAATTCTTTACTCTTAAGTTAATGAGAACTTAAGCATTAAATAAAGTACTATAGTATGAAATATGATTTCCAGAGTTGGTGTTGAGTTTAACTGAATATCAGATAATTAAAATATTGCATTAAATATTAAGGACTTTTCAGGTTAAAGGACCTGAAAAAATTGCATGTAAAGCTGGCTAGAGCTTATCAATATAACACAAGGTAACAATTTGTTCATGCTTGAAAAATTGATTCAGCCGCACGCCTTCACAAGACTGACAGCGAAAGGATTTGTTCGTGAAGTGGTTGTCACCAAATCCAGCCTCCAGGCCGCTCGAGTCCTGATCGATCACCTGCAACGAGAGCAATTTACCTCACATGTGCCTAGAGGGCTTTTACCCTCACCAGAGGTGGATGAGGGAGAGTTGTGTGTGTGTGTGTGTGTGAGTGTGTGAGTGTGTGAGTGTGTGTGTGTGTGTGTGTGTGAGTGTGTGTGTGCGGGTGTGAGTTCATCATTGCTTTAGTATAAAGCAACAAACAGTGTGGTCAGTAGTTGTAGCTCGGTTTGCTTTCAGTTAGAAATAACGAAAGCAGTCACTCATCAGCTACAGGTCTCGCTCACTCTGCACCCTAAAGCCATGTGCTGCTGAAGCCGGTGGTTGCCATGGTAACACAGAGCCGGGCTTGATGGGATTCCATCACAGTCTGAGGCGAGGCAGCTTCACACTGGGCTGTGATTATTTAAACACCATGTCTCCACAGATAACAATCACTTCATCACCTTCTCATCACTCTCAGATGTGTGTGTGTGTGTGTGTGTGTGTGTGTGTGTGTGTGTGTGTTTTCAGGTAGGTCATTAGCACATACGATCTTGATTTTGCAGTCTATAGCTCTCTATCACTGAAATAAAAAGTACAGCATAGTGACTCCACATCACCCACTGTGCTTGCGTGGGTTTCCTCCGGGTGCTCCGGTTTCCTCCCACAGTCCAAAAACATGCACAGTATGCTAATCGGCTGTTCCAAATCACCCCTAGGTGTGAGTGTGAGTGCGAATGGTTGTGTGACTGATGGCCCTGCGATGG
>JBCNYG010000004.1:24012608-24036278 GCA_039654305.1 Porochilus rendahli | reverse complement strand
CACAACCATTCGCACTCACACTCACACCTAGGGGTGATTTGGAACAGCCAATTAGCCTACTGTGCATGTATTTGGACAACCTGCAAACTCCACATAGAAACGCCCGAGCTGGGAATCGAACCTGGGACCTTCTTACTGTGAGGCGGACGTGCTAACCACTTTTACCATTTACAATTACCATTTGTTTGTTTAATTGTATTGTAATGTGTTTCTGGCTTTCAGGATACACAGTTATAAAAACACATGCACCTGTTATTTTAATGTGTTGTGTAATAAAGTGGTATTTTTGACATTGGTTCATTGAACAAGAATAGTGATACATTTGCTAAATTGTGGCCTATATAAAATTATCTCAGCCCATGTTTGTTATTGCAATATTTACAATTGAGACTGAGTTGGGGTGACTTTCACCTATTTTCCTAATCAGAGATTAAGAACTTGTAAATGTGCTGCTTGCCAGATTTTGCAAACCTCCAAAAAAAGAAAATATAAATGAGAAATTTAAAATTGCACATTTTTCATCTGGGTTATGGATGCATTCATTCATTGTTGGTTGCAAATCTGTGTGGGTAAACATGACCTAGACTAACAACCCCAAGTCTGAGCTTTTATATTCAGTCATTTATTTTCTAAGCCACTTAATCCTAATTAGGGTCACAGGGAGGTTGGCGCCCATCTCAGCAGACTCTGGGCGAGGGCGGGGTACACCCTGAACAGTTTGCCAGACCATTGCAGGACCAACGCAATACAATCATTCACACTCACTCTCACACATAGGGCGATTTGGAACAACCAATTAGCCTACTGTGCATGTTTTTGGACTGTAAGAGGAAACCAGAGTACCTAGAGGAAACTCACAAGAACAGGGAGAACATGCAAACTCCACACGCTTGAGCCCGGGACTCAAACCCAGGACCTTCTTGCTGTGAGGCTGATGTGCTAACCACTGCGCCACCGTGCCGCATATTAGTTATCACTGATGTTATTTAAACTAAAATACTATTACCAATTTTTCATGGTTTTCCAACCAAAAGTAAAATTTGAGAGTCACATGTGACATTATATACTGTATGCCAGTTGGAACCACGCGAAAGGTCAGTGAGTGCGTGTGTTCACTCCACCAGTCACACAAGAGACAGTGTACAATACATTCTGCTGAAATTCAAAATCCTCCAAATGTCTTTCCTTTTTCAATTTTAACTAGGAATTCTTTAATATACATTGAACACCATAACGAGAGTGTGCAGTGTGGCATCGTGGTTAGTATGTCCACCTCATAGCATGAAGGTCCTGAGTTTGATTTCAATTTCTGTGTGTTTCTTTGAATAAATTTACTTCAAAGTCACTTTCACCTTTAATGTCACCTTTAACTTTTATGTAAGATAAAGACATACAACACACTATTATACCTGCTCATGTGAGATCATGGTTTTAACATTCAACATTCACCATTAAACTGATCAGTACTACCAGATCCAACTCATACCGGATTCACTCAGTTTCTAGTTTCAGTGTTCATCTGTATATTTCCAAACTCAGATATCATACAGGGGACTCATTCATTTCAACTTAGTTACCTGTCAGTTGTTGGATGCTTTTTTAGATTACGATAAAGAGGAAAATTAAGAATCTGGACAGTCTTATCCTGTACATGATTATGCACCTACCACTCTTTCTTATTCGCTCCTCCAGCACCTCTGTGTGTCCTTGTGGCAGCTTCTTGGTGAAGGCCCGAGCTGAACGCAGGAACATGGCCTCAACTGCTGAGCCCTTTAATAGAGCGATCTGATCCTCATGATCCAAAGACTGGAAGCCTGCTCACAGATCATCAAGAAGCTACTACAAGAAACTTTTATAACTTTATTATTTATGGCACTGAACTGGTAGTATTTGTTGCTATCATTAATAGGATTCTGACCTGGGATGTTTTTAGTGAACTCGACCAGGACCTGAACGTGGCTGGTTGCCATCTCAGTCAAAAGAAGGAAGTTCTCCTCTGTGCTGAACTGTTCTTGGAGCTGTAAAAAGTGAAACACTTCAGCAAATTACTACGGTACTGTAATGTTTTAGGGTGGTAATAACCGAGCTTACATAACCATTCAATCTGTGGCTAAACATTTGCTGAACATAGGTTATGAATGCAGTTTATAGGTGTCACGTACATTTACGGCCTTCTGTAAGGAGGTTTTTTTTCACAATTCTTTTGAATACATTTGGGAATATAATATCTAATTAGAATAAAGTAGGCTCACCAGTTTCTTGGCCATATCTGGAGGAATACGATGTTTGTTGTACGCATCAAGAATATAACTTAATAACTCCTGCTGGTCTTGACTTAGTTCCACTTTCTCCTAGAATAAAAAAGATGTTGAACTATTAAGTATGATATGAGGGACCATGGAGACATGGTGCTTAGAAAAAGGCAAGAAGGTCCTAAGTTCAAATCCCAGGCTAGGGACATAGAGTTTGCATGTTCTCCCCATGCCTGCCGGGGTTACCTCGTAACCCATATGCAGGTTTCCTTCCATTCCACAAATTGTCCCTAGGTGTGAGTGTGAGTGGTTGTGTGTGTGTTTGCCCTGATTCACAATTTGTGTCCCCATTTAATATCCACGCCATCAGGGAAGAAAAATGCCATTGATGTGATAACCTGGTCGTTCAGTACATTCAGGTCATCAGCTGACTTCATTTTATTGCCACATTAATGTTGCTGAGCCTCGACCTTACCGACTGGAGCAACAATGCCATAGAGATTACATGCTGTGATCAAGGCTAAAGGCTCTCCAAGAAAATATTAGAGTGCAGTGCGTATCTCTTTAAGGATTATTTAAAAAGTAATAACGTGATTTGAGCAAAACCCAGATGTGTGTCTGTGCATCCATTCGAGGTATAAATATCCTTAAATATAAAATCGCATTTTGCATTTTATAGTCACTTTTGAATGGTGCACTCACCTTTAAGGTCTTCGTTGTGGATGTGACATGCTTAACATCTCCACTGTCTCCCACCTCTGTATCCTCTCCTGTACTATCTTCCGATGAGGCCTTTGGGTTTTTCCTCAGCCTTTTGGACTTGCACTGGATCTCTGTTAGCAAACCTGGTTTAAAGAGACCAATCCAAACAGATTGTTTAATAAATTAATAACTATGTAGATGTTCACTGAACGGACACCACTTTGTACTGGATTTCGAATACAGCCACAGAGACACGTATCATGAATTGTATAACAAAAAAGTGATGTTTGAAAATGAAAAATTGATGAAAAATTCTGGTACTTGCTAATATTATTATTTTTAGTCACCATAGCTATTCATTTTCTGAACCGCTTAATCCTAATTAGGATTAGGCGATGGCAGAGTACACCTTGGACAACTCACCAGGCCATCACAGGGCAGAAACACGCTAACAGCAATGCAGTCTACTCTTTACGAAAGTCAGCAATGGTTTCTTTACACGCGTCTCACCACAGACAGTGAGAGACATGGCTGACCTTTGATAACTCAGCTGCACTGGGGGATTTTTGGTCCACGCATAAATAAAACAATGAAATGATTCAAATCAAATGAATTATCCCAGTTTCTGGTTTTCTAGGGGTTTTCAGCCCCAGCACCTCCAAACTTAACAGCTTAACAGCTCGTCCTATCCACAGTGATCCCACAAACACTGTGTGCACAATTAGGGTTAGGTAAGTTCTATTTTTCGAGGATTAATTGTTATTGTACAACTATACAGAGCTCTTGGCCAATCCAAACTGTTAAAAACTCAAACCTGAACACTTAAGTAGTAAAAGTAAAGTTTCGGCTTTCTTAAGAGAACTGAACATCTCGTACTTCTTGACACTCCAGGTAGGTTGCAGTTGTGGAATATGGCAACACTGGAGGATTATGGGTTCCTGGTAGCTTCATGTTTGATTCCTCTCAAATCTTTGGTGGTTAATTTGCGTCTTTTCTTCTTGCTGCATCCCTCTGAAAGACGTTTTACAATTTTTGACTTTTCTGAGTCAGTTAAAGCTCTTTTTTGGCCCATTGCCTAATACTTATGCACACCTTGATAAAGGGTGTTGATCTCCTTACTCCTCACACCCTTCCTCGTTACACAAATGCACATCACCTAATATGCATTAAATACAATAAGCATTCAATTAATACAGCTTGGAGATGGAAATTATTAATAAAATGATGATGTGGACAAAATATTCACTTGCCTAATAATTGTGCACGCAGTGTAGAAGTAAGAAAATTTTACGAACAAATATATAGATTTGTGTGGCAGCATAAATAATAACAACAGAAAGAATCTGTGGAGAGGAACCAGCTCAAAATATAATGTCATGCAAATGGAATTTGGAACAGAGCCCATCCCAGCCAATGCTGGAAAAAAGGCAGGGTACACCCTGAACAGCTGACCAGTGCAAAGTTCTGACAAATTTTGATATTTAAGTATACCGTATGAGTTAATGAGCATACTGACCATAGTTATTAAAAGAGAGATGTATAATATTTAATCTTATATTATATAATAATAAGTAATACTACATGTTTTACCAGGCTAAAAATTATATTTTGCCTGGTGGTAGTGTGGTGGCTTACTGATCCCCCAGCCACGTCTCTCACTGTCTGTGGTAAGAGGCTTTGCTGACTTTAATAAACTGTAGGTCATTGGGTTGCCGTCAGCGTGTTACTGCCCTGCGATGGCCTGGCGAGCAGTATCTATTACCGATTCCGTCACTACTACATCACTGAGTTACAAGGAACATCTGAGTGCTGTAACAACTCAATGTGATGACTGGTATAAACATTTCTTTCTGAGTGAAGCAACCGCATGTTTCTGTTCACCTACATTCAATACAAAATTTTAAAAGCAAGATACAAATGCAAATAATAGCCAAAATCAACTGAAGAACAATCAGTCATATACTTTATTAATTCAATTTAAGTTTCTGATCTGCTATCATTTATTAGGCTTGCGGGGGAGCTGATTCCGGACAGACACATGGTACTCTCACTCACTCACTCACTCACTCACTCTTTTGCTACATCGCATTTTTTTTACTAGGGTTGTTGGGAGGCTGGAGCCTATCCCAAGCAACATTGGGCGAAGGTGGGGTACACCCTGAACAGCCCACCATACCATCACAGGACAACACACAACCAATCACACTCACGTTAACATCAAGGGGCAATTTGCCACACAGCAAAAACAGTAAATTAGCCTAATGTGCATGTCCTTGGATTGTGGGAGGAAACCAAAGCACCAAGAGGAAATCCATTGAAACAGGGGAAGAATTCGAAACAGAAACGACCGGCACAGACACACCCAGCACCAGAACCCAGAATCTTCTTGCTGTAAGGTATTATCCACTATGCCACCATGGCTCCTCCTTTTACTTTATAAGACTACAATGAAACAGTGTAGTGAGCATCATGCTAATTATATATTATTTCACTGTTTTCTGATCTTTATTAATCACTTTAAATGTATATATATTTTACATAAATTATATTCACTGTATTTAAAGAAAGAGGTGTTGAATGATAATACATACACAATTGCTTTTGGTGTTAGAGTTTCAGGTGCATGAATGAGGTCCAGGGAACAACCCTCTCAGTGAATAAGAAAAGACTCTAAAACAGACTTTGGATTCTTTCCAGGTCAGATTAGCAACTGTTTGACTAGACATGCAGTGGGAACAGGCAGAATGCTGAATGCCTGCTGACTGCAACATATATATAAACGTTAGTGCACTATTTATGAGCAACATGAGCTGAGTACAGCCTGTTCTTCACTCTACCTGTCAGCTCCATACACTGCAGCATGCCTAATTATGCTTCATCACTGGGAAACCCAGAAGAATGCATTCATCAGGCCTACACTTTCATTCCATTCAAACTTAACCTTCAGACACATTCTCAGCTACCCTCCTCAGCTTCAAGGAATCATGGGTGATACCTCACTTCCATTCACTTTTTTTACACTTGAAAAAAGATTTTAACGCTTCTTAGGCTTCACACTATATTGAATTGGCTGTACACTAAAGTTTGTACGGTCCGCAGTGTCAGGGAGTATTCATCTTTATTGTGGATAGGAGTTCTCCAATCAGCAGTTCTGCACAAAGTCCAGAGGAAATCCTGGAAAATCATTGGTTGGGACAATTCCCTGGTACTTCCTAGCCTTCAACGTCTGCCCTCCCTAAAATGCACACCGACAAGTGTCCACATGACCTGAAGGCCCTTCTTCCTCCACCTTAAAAAGCTATACACCCTATCTGCGCAAGTACTTCGGCTCATCCACCTGCTCTAAACATCCTGAATGCCAGAACTGGATCTCTAAACAGAAGCTTCCCCGACTCAAGGGACAAGATCTGGATTAATCCTCATGTGATAGCAACCATTACAGATAATGGACTCCAAACCTTCAAATGCCACATCTACAAGTATTTGACCGGCAGCACCAATTACTGGGCAGCAGTGAAGCACTATTTGCCCCCCTCATATTATATACAAAATAACCAAACAAACAAATCAAAAACCCCACTGCTTTGAATTTGTTGATATTCATTTTAATAAGTCTGTGTACCTCGGTGTTCATTCGTGAATTTTATTTTTTTTTTGCGAGGAGCCTGAAGACAACAAGAAAGCTCAGTGTATACTATGGAATTATACTATACTATATACTATATAATAATATTATACTATTTTGTTCATCCAAAGTAGGGTAGCGGTTAGTTATCAGAATGACCTCATTCATCCACCCCATGCAAGTTATTTTGAGCTAATTTGAGTTCATTGTGACATTAGATGGAGTTGAAGAAACATTTCTGCTGGGGGCATGTGAAGGGTTGGGACGGGTAGACCTGGATCATGAGGATTTTTGGGATGCAGCCGCTTCTTGAGGTGAAAGTGTGGGTGGTTGAGATGGATTTAGAGATGGAGCTTTGACCCTTTGCCTGGAGGATGGTGGCTTTTTCTGGTGCATCTGCTTCTTGCCCCCCCTTGAACCCTGGCATCTTATGTTAAATCACGGCATGCAACTATGATGAAAATTAGTTTTGTCAGTGCGTAAATATTTTATACCAGTTATCAAATATCACGTGATCGGTTTAAATTGGTGTATAATATGGAGAGTGCGCGCACTGCTCATTAGCCGACCGTTGTTAATGTTCGTTCAGCATTCCCTGCATTTGTTTTGATTTTGCTTCATTCGTTGTCAGTTTGTTCTGTACTGCCCTCAGGAATCTATTCATCAGGACGTTAGACTTTTGCAATTAGTTCATGTTTCTTAATTTTAAGCCTCTATAATCTCATTTTTAGAACTGTCAGTTTTTCTGTCTCTCAGCTGCAGTGTATTAGCTCCTGAATCTACAATAATAACTATCTGTTTGATCTCAGCCAGTGTCCACAGTCTGACTGTCAGTTAGTGATATGGTGCTCTAATATAATGTTATGAAGTCGAAGTGAGCAGTTGAGCTATACTGTGGCTGAACTTCTCTATAAAACTTATACCAACTTTTAGAGACTCATGTTTGTTTTACCATGATTTTAAATTGGTTCATTTAAACATTTCCAAAATTACTTTTTGAAGATTTGTTGGGATAGCACGGTAGCATAGTGGTAAGCACGTCCGCCTCACAGCAAGGGCTTGAGCTCTAAGCTCAGCGAGGGAATTTCTGTGTGCATGTTCTCCCAAAGCTTGCATGAGTTTCCACCCACACTACTCCGGTACTCCAGTACACAGTACTCCGGTTTCCACCCACAGTCCAAAGATATGCACATTAGACTAATTGGCTGCTCTAAATTGCCCCTAAGTGCGAGAGGTGTTGTGTATGTTGACCCTGCATGGTCTGGTGAGCTGTCTAGGGTTTACCCCACCTTCGCCCAGTGTTGGCTAAAATAGGCTCCAGGCTCCCCGTAACCCTAGTAGGATTAGGTCGTTCAGAAAATGAGTGCGTGAGAATGTGGCAGCACGGTGACTCAGTGGTTAGCACTGTTGCCTCAGAGCAAGAAGGTTTTGGGTTCGAATCTCATGGATGATTAGGGTCTTTCTGAGTAGAGTGTGCCTGCATGGGTTTTCTGGTTTCCTCCCATAATCCAAAAACCTCCAGACTAGAACTGGCTACTTTAGATTGCCAACAGGTGTAAACGTGAGTGTGAATGGATACTTGTATCTGTGTTAACCCTTCAATAGACTGGTGACCTGTTAAGGGTGTACTCTCCCTCTCATATGAAGTCTGCTGGGATTGGTCCCAGCTTCCGCTGTGACCCTAATGGATGAGCATGATAGACGATGGATGGGTGGATGGATATGTGTTGATCAGTGAAGACGTTTTTGTACTCACATTCTGCAAGCATTCCCATCTCCTTGCACTTTCGCAGTCGACACTCTTGGCACTTTCTGCGCATGTACATGTCCATTTCACAGTTCCCTCCACTTTTACACTTATACACTGCATTCTTTGTTATACTCCTTCTGAAAAACCCTGCAGGAATGCAATATATAATGCAATACGATGAACCTTTAGATGAAACACCTGACTGGCAGATGGTACATTAAGTAATATATTATTATTATTTTTTGGTGTAAGATTAAACGATAGCTTGGAACAATAAATAGACACTGCTTCTATATGACCTTGACAATGCTTCCTTTAAATGATTAGTGTATTTCAGTGTAAGTTACACATGATGCTGTAACATAGTATTGCTCCATGCCTAGTTCCAGGCATCAGACCTCTGCAGTCCAATGCTTCTTGGACAAGTAATTACACATTCTAGCATGAGCTGATGAACACAATGACACACATTAACATTGCATGGAAACACAAGGCTCCCGTTGCCTGTGTCATTATTCAGCAGAAAGCTGAGAAGGAACCAAATCTAGACTGGGCGTGAGGGAGCATCAAGCCTCTGGGACATGGAGAGTACAGCCCAGTGGCTGCCCTTTGGGCATTGTCCATGCACAGGTGGAATTACACTGGCAGTCATTCAACCAAGGCTTTTTCAAAGAGCTAAAATTGGATCATGGGGTTGCATGTCATATGCTGCGTCAGAGTTATGGGGCTGGGTTACTATCTCAGTTGTGCTGTGAAGATGTATGCATTTAATAACAAGAGGGGAGTTTAGAGCAACTAGGACAGGTCACTAACATATATCTGTAAATTTCTTATGATACTACTAAAAGGAAGGCTACAAATAATACAACAAAATGAGTGAAATACAGAAAGGTTAGAGGTTATAGGTGCATAGAGCCACAAACTTTAGTGGCTTAATAAAATACAGCAATATACATCACACCATAACCTCATTTCAAGCCAACATAGCAATCTCTGTTCTTCACCTTTACATCCTTCACATGTGAGAGCATTATAGTGGTACCCTGATGCTTTGTCCCCACACACCACACAGAGTTCTTCTCCCTTGAACCTGCCTGAATGGGCAGCATGTCTGGGTCTCTTATATACAGCCGGAACAACAGGGGCTGGCTCCTCGATCTCTGTCTCAAAACTCCCATCCAGTGGGCCTTTCCTTAGTTCCATCATTGGGGATGAGGCGCACCACTCGTCTGTGCTGTACTGGGGATAGTAGTGCTGATTGGAGTAGTATGATGGCGAGGGCATGGATTGCTCCATTGTGGAGTACTGCATGCCTGGATAGCTGCCGAAAGGCAAGACCTCCTGGTCCTGAAGCAGAGGGCTGCTCTGCTCTGCCAGAATATCTGAAAGAGGAGGAGACAGTGGCAGGCTGTCAGTTGACACATGTCATCAAACTACGACGCTCAAGTTAATAGCCTGGAGATGGGCATGCAGTGTTAATTTACGCTATCCTAAAGCAGTATTTAGCAAAACTACAACAAACAGTAGTACTGTTACCTGTTTGTTTAACGGCAGTAACATTTAGCACCACACCTCAGAAGAGTTTTAAAAAAGACAGTTGTACAAGCACAAGCAAGGGAGAGGACACAGTTTGCTAGATTTAATAAAAACTATAAGTAAAGGTGCAAATATTAATCCTACTCCAAAAAGTCATATGAACTGAATAACAATTTTAAAGTTTAAAGGACCATGTTGTTAAGAGGTCTACTAAAAAAAACAAAAAAACAAACAAAAAAAAAAACAGCTATAGATATAAAATAGACATTTGGTTCATCCTCTGCAACTGGGTCAAATTTAATGATTTTGGAAAAAATCTACAAAGAATTAAAAAGGCAATCCCTGCCCAAAACATACCACACGGACTCATACAACATGTCCGACAAAATAATTCGATACAACCAGTGAAAAACAAAAATATTTATATTTTTCTGCAAAATTGGTTGCAATGTGTGACTTTTTTGTTCCTTATGATTCATGCCATCCGGGCAAATAGTACGGCTTGCAATTAAGATCTTGCATTAAAATTTATATTTAAAGTAGAAATTCCTGTTTTTCTTACAATGTGAACTAAGAATCGCACATCAAGTTACGGTTCCATGTATAACCAGTGGTGTCCACACGGCTTACATACGGAACCGACCCATTTTTCATGTGAGGGGTGAGTTTCCATGTTACAACGTTCACAGTACAACTGAGTTCCCCCTCAAGTGGATTTATTTCACATGTAGACAATCCGTAAAACGTTTATTCACAAAAAACAAATGGGATGAACAAATGGGATGAATGGGATGATATGTGAATGAATTTGAAGATGAATTTGGTGTTATATACAGATTTATTCCTGTTTGTTACTGATGAAAATGCAGTTATGTGCATGAAGTAGTTCTCTCACTGTCTTTGTCAATGTAAATGTAAATAAGCTGAGCTAGATTAAAATTTGGGAATTGTGAAGGTCACACTTTATGGTACCAGATTCAGAGAATAGACATTTTGCAGTGCATGGCGGAGTCCACTGTACAATTTGTGCCTGAATCCAAATGTTGACGTCAGATTTCTAATCTGACATAGATGACTACATAATTTAACTCAATGTAATATAAAACTGAATGTAACGTAAAAAGATGTGTAAAATGTGTGATTTTTTTCATCACTACAGATTTTTCAGGTGCCAAAGCACACACGTTGTCAGCAAAATTTCAACAGAAGTTACTTAGTAACAAAACGATCCATAGGAGATCCTCTAGAATGTAAAGACAAAAACACTGCATACACACTTTACCCAATATACTTAAATTACAAAGTTAAAAATAAAAATAAACAAATAAATAAGCTCATTCACTCCTTCTAATGCTATACAAGACATTATGTACCAACCTGAAGATTTTTCCTGCCCCATAAACATTTCAGCAAGACCCAGTGAGGATACCAATCATCTGCCTCTCGGCCAGAAAATTACCAACCGGGAACATTTTTCAATTCATAAAAGTAACTCCTTTTTCTTCCTGTTCTTTTTGTTTGGAAAAGAACTCTCCTTTCATAAAAGCCAGCCACTCCAGGAAGACTTAAATCTTGGCTCAGCAGTGCCAAGGGGAACAAAGGTTGTCACAGTTGCTCATTAACCTGTCGGCTTCATTTCTATATTCTATTACATGTAGATGGACTGTAAAAAGCTTGTAAAAAGAGTCACACAGCATTTTCAGAAACGCTGCATACTGTCATCGGGAAAAGTAAAATAAAATAAATAAATAATAATAGTAATAGTAATAGTAATAGTATGTAACCCACTGATGCTTGAGTATGACTTCAATGAGAGAAGCAGCAGCAGCAGCACTGTTGTATCCCCTGACTTGGAAATCCTAACCATCTTTATTTTATTTCCACTTCTTTATTATTAGAGAATCCTGTGGTGAATTTCTGCATATTTAAGTATGGATCTTCTTACCAAAGAAGTGTGATCCCTCTGGCAGGGAGAAGCCATCACTTGGTGGCAGCTGCAGAGGTCCCACAACATTGACGTCAGGTCCAACCCACTCATTCATCCAGAAGCCTCTGTGTGGCCCTCGGGCCAAAATATGCCTGACTCCTCAATGCAGAACTTAAATGCTGGGATTAATCCTGAAGGGGTAAAAAAATATGTGAGGTCAGTGCACAACTAACACTAGTAATTTCATGTGTTAAACACAGCTCCTATTCCAAAAATGTTGGGGCACTGTATAAATTATAAATAAAAACAATGTTTTTCCCAACCTCACTCACCAACTCATTCATTTCCCGAAACGTTTAATTCTACTAGGGTTGCAGGGAGGCTCTATCTCAACCAACGCTGGGTAAAGGCAGGATACACCCTAAACAGCTTGCCAGACCATTGCAGGGCAACACACTCACAACTATTCACACCCACACTCACACCTAGGGGCAATTTGGAAAAGCCAGATAGCCTGATGTGCATGTCTTTGGACTGTGGGAGGAAACCAGAGTATCTGAAGGAAACCCACGCATGCACAGGGAGAACATGCAAACAGAGAAATGCCGACGCCAAGCCCAGGACTCGGACCCAGGACCTTCTTCCTGCGTGCAAACGTGCTAACTAATTTACACTCATTCTAAATGAGATGCCTGCAACACTTTCCAAAAAACAGTGGGCAGAGATTGAGCTGGGAAAGTTGTGGAATGCATAAATGCACCTCTCTGGAGCCTTCCACAGGTAAACAGGTCAGATGGTATTATCTAATAGTATAATTCAGAATGAACGGGGTATTCCTGTAAGGCTTAGACATTAACAAGAAAGGACTGGGTGAGGTTCAGCAGTGTTTGAAAAACTGCATCAAGAAATATTGCCTTCTATAAATGCAAAGTAAAAACCACACAGTAAATGAATAATGTCTGATAGCTTAGAGTGGCATAGTGGCGTAGAAGTTTAAACTTCCACCTTACAACAAGAATTTCTTTAGGTGTTCTAAAGTCCATAATGGTTGTGTGTCTGTTTTGCCTCTGCGATGGACTGGGGAGCTGAACACTGTGTATCCCACCTTTGCTTGCTCCAGCCTCCCCGTGACACTAATAAAAGGATAAGGCAGTTCAGAAAATGAAATGATAAGCTAACAATGGACCGACAACAACCTATCCAAGATGCTTAAATGATAATCTACAGCTGTTTTCCTTTAACACATTGACACTGTACTGAAGACAACTAATGAATGATTGAAAGACAAAGGCTACAAATATTTGATTCGCATAGTTTTCCACACCAATATTTATAATAATTTATTTCACATATAGAAACAGTTCATTTACTTATAGATTACCAGAAGTAACAACTTAGGAAATTGTTATTATTTTCCACCAGTAAAGGATTCAACCCCAAGAACACTGTACCAACTCTTAAGCATGGTGGTGGTGGCATCATGCTCTGGAGCTGTTTTGCTGCCAGTACAACTGATTTATTACATAAATGGATGGAATAATGAAAAAAGCAGATCTGGTTTTGGAGTTGATAAAGCAGGCTATCATTAAGGTTTGGGAATGACCTCTCAAAAGTGCTGACCTCAACACTTTTGAAAATATGTGTAGTTTGCTTAAAAGTTTGATCCATGCCAACAAGCCAAAAAAATAATCAAGAATTCCCAGAATTCTGCCAGAAGCCTGGTGATTGTTCACAAAAGTTTCTAGTTAAGCTGAAACATGCTAATACACAGTTAACCAAATATTAGATGTAATTAATGTATATTTATGATCCTTTTAACTTTGGGTTTTTTAAAAAAGCATTAAATATATTTAAAACTTTACTCAGTCATTCATTTATTTGCTAAACTGCTTAATCCGGCTAATGTTGTGAAGAGGCTGGAAACTTTCTAGCTGAAAGAAGACTATACCCTGAAAAGCTCGCCAGTCCATTCATACTAGAGTCGCATCAAGGCTGGAGCCTTTCTCTGCCGACCCTGAGTAAAGGCACACTACACCCTGAACAGCTTGCCATTCCATCGCAGGGCCAAAACATTCACACTCACACTTATGTCTAGGGGCAATGAGGAACAGCCAATGTAACCATTTCTTTGGATTGTGGGAGAAACCCGGAGTACCCAGAGACAACCCTGGTACAAGCACGGAAAGAACGTGCAAACTCCACACACAACTATCCTCACCAAGCCCATGACTCAATCCCAGGACCCTCTTGCTGTGAGGTGGACATCCTAAGCATTACGCCAGCATGCCACCCCGATTAAAACTTGTGTGGCAAATTCCTGTTTTGTTTTTTAGGGTTTTTTTTTTACTGAGGATGTATGTAGTACAATCAGTCTATTATCTAAATCTAGTCATTTCAAAGACATTAAAAGCCCTGTGATGATATTCCTACAGTACTGTATATGTTAACTATGTGTGTATGTAACTGCAGTTATATCTTATTTAAGATGAAAAATGGTCATTCAGTCTTTCAGACACATGGTCAGGCTTTTAAAAAATATTATGCCTGTATTTATAATAAAATACATTTATCTTAAAGTCAGAATAGTGTCAAATGACTGAGTCATTTTAAACTCTTTATGGGTCAGTCATGTTTAGTGTATATGTTGAAACTGTTTCTTAAGATATTCGTGCTGAACTAAAATGATCAGCATTTAAAACTGAGCACAAATGCACTTCAATACATGATCTTTGACTCCACCACTCTTAATGCTATTTTCAAAATGATTAATATGCTGATTCTTCTAAGTTCCTTTATTGCTATAAAAAAGAAAACAGTTTCTGTAATATGAGAAAAATTTACAGAAGCATATCCACCTTATTCCTCATAACTGAATACATTAAATTTCTCACACATTTCTACCTTTGTTACTCCTTCAGGACTATAAACCTGTAGTGCCGGTTCTTTCGGCATACTGGTTCTTTCAGTATGCAGTGTATCTTTCTGTTTTTATTCTTTTTTGAGTGTATATTTCTTTAAAAAAAAAAGTAAACTTCTTACCTATGTTTATTACTCTTGGGGTTGATCTGCTTCCAATCTGCTTCATGTAATATATGCTCCTCCAAAACTTTAAAAAGTATGGGCAAATACCTGCTTCTGTTAGGAGCCTGGTCTGGACAGATCAGGTCATGGGGAAAGGGGACAGTAGTTATTAATTAAACTCTCTCTCCACTGGGGCTAATAGTCCTCCCTCTACTCCCTTAGCCAGCTTCTCAAATCATCCCCTAAACATTGGCTGACAGCCCCACAAGTATAGAAGCGCCATCACCTCCCTAGATATCAGCCCAGCATAACTTACTCCCAAGCAGAGACCACACACACACACACACACACACACACACACGGATTCCGTCATGCCTTTATTATAATGGAATATGACACAGTACATACCACTTTCAAAAGCCTGCTTAAATAAATCTTTTGTTTAGTTGGCATGGATTTGGAAAACATCCACCACAAGTCACCATTTATACACATATTTACACACCCACTGACACACTGGGGTCAGTTTAGTGTTACCTACATGTTTGATGGATGTGGAAATGTGGAGGAAGCATACGTGGACACAGACCATCCCACATGACCATACAGACGACAAATTTCTCTGCAGTTCAAGAGTTCTGACATTTTTTTCACTGACAGTGGTCGAAAATTCTTACAAATGCTTAACAGTAAAGAGTGGAATAATATTTATATCCATAGTTAATGACATAGCAGACGTCCGAGTTATTCTGGTTTCTATGTTCAAAAAATTGCAAGTCTTATAAAGTAATATTTACTTTTAAAAAAATCTAATATAATTATTCATTTCCATTCCACTCGCAAAAGAGGCTCTCCAACATGTGCTTGTGTGGCATTCTGGTGTGTTACATCCTGTTCACCATGAGTCACCAGACTCCACACTGAAAGGAAATTAATCTGAACTATGATGAAGGCCAGAGCTGTTATAGTTGTGAATAAGCTCTTAATCATTTACTGGCTGTTGCTCCATCTAGTGTGGGCCTTCTGAGTCAATACACAAACTATTCTGAAATAAACAAAACCTTTGCCATTGGCTCTTTACTGTTTGTGCAGTTGTCGCTCAGAGAGTGAAGAGGGGAAGAGGGAGTAGTTGGCCTTGAGAGAAGGACACACACGCACACACACACACACACACACACACACACACACACACACACACACACACACACACACAGACAAACATTCATGGCTATACTATCGTCCACTGTACACTGTCGTGATGGACTTTATTCACTATTGTTCACACATATCACCCAACAGAAAAACACTTTAAAAAAAACACTTTAATTTATTTATTTTAAATAAACATGGTGTTCTCTGCCAACAGTGTAATATTTTGAAGGTCACCGTGTCTGACAATTGGATTCACATTAAACATATGCGCAACTTACTGCTTTAGAATGACACCAAATCATAAAAACATAAAATTACTCAAGATAAATGGCAGGTTTGAAAGATAAAACAATCAAAGAGCTCTTTAAACTGGGAATCTGCCCCTTAAACATGAGCCGACGACATCAGAAATACGTTAGTGTCAGACTGCAATACGGTCCATGACCTTGAACTTTAACAAGGTTTATCTAAAAGTAGGCTCATGATCATGGTGCGGTGCCACCAAGTATGGCACACCAGAGTGATTACTCTAAGGTTTTTTATTTATTTTTTACCCCAAGACGTACTTTACAAAAAAAAAATATATCAAAGAATATAGGATTAAAGAATAAAAGAATGGGGACGAATGGCGTCCCCATTCTTTGTGTTGAACACGTAGCCTTAGATGGAGTATAGATGGAGTATTGAAATGCTGTTGTTGGAATAAAATGTTCAGTTGGTTAAAAAGTGATAAAGAAAAGGATGTTTACTTCTACATGACACAAACCAGCAGAGTTTCCTTAGCAATTAATAATGACTGGATGAGCCAATTTAATCAATTCGGTATAAACAAGCACAGGCGACCAGAACAGCATGATAACATGAGCAGCTCTAGATAGAGGCTCTAGTTACTGACTATCACTGTTTGCTCACTCGGCTCATTAGTGGTGTAAAATAGAAGCGCCACCAAAAAGGGGGGGGGGGGGGTGATTCAGGTCATATCAGTTGTTATTACAGTTTTTATTATTATCAGTTATTGTTATACAGTTAATATCAGTTCATTTTGGCTAACCACAAAGGCTTCCTCAGCTCAAAACCAGCTCAGCTCATGGGCTTAGTAGCTATTATTCACCTGTATTATATCTTGCTTTAGTTCTGTGTCTGTTTACAGTAATGACAATAATAAAAAGACCATGTAACTGGAGAAATGATCCTGCGCATATATGGTGCACCACTGATCAGTAGAAAGCTTTTTCAAAGCTGCTTAATACTAATTAGGGTTGCAGGGAGGCTGCTGCCTATCTTAGCTGACTCTAGGTGAAGGTGGGGCACCCCCCAAAAAGCTTGCCAGACATTATATTACATTTATGGCATTTGGCAGACACCCTTATCCAGAGTGACTTAAATCTTTTTTAATGCAACTGAGAAATTGAGGGTTAAGGGACTTTTTCAAGGGCCCGATAGTGAGGGCTTGGTAATATTGGGGCCTGAACCGCCAACCTTCAGATTAGCAACCCAAAGCCTTAACCACTGAGCTGCCTTTGCCATACCATTTGGCCACACTTGCTGTGAGGCGGACGTGCTAACCTCTGTGCCACTGTGCAACCCTGTTAAAAGAGAGTAGAAGGCATACAATTTCAAATTAAATTAAATATATAGAAATGTTTAATACTATCATCGTGCCTGGTGCAGGGGTCATTAACACTCACGTACTGAAGTAAGCAAATGGTTTCAGAAAGACTTTGTGGCTGATTTCATTTTATTACCAAGAGATAACACTGTATTTCATATTTATTTCTTATTCCTGTGAAGTCAATGGGCCTCTTTAAATATAGAAGTATGCAACAAACGTAATTAATTAAATCTACTATGCAGATAATCATTTAAGAAATAAAAGAAAATACGTAGATAATGTAAAGTGAAACATTTACTTTATTTTTCCTTAAATTAATTTGTTACAGACAGCAACAGTTGCAATTACTTTACATTTTAACATCCATTTCATTGATACATGTACACTGACGATAAAGCTAAGCTGTGCTTATAAAAGAGGCACATTGCGGGTTTTGAACATGAATTATTACATTTTGAGCTTGGGTGTAAAATTGGTACAATTGGGTAATCAAAAAAAAAAACAACATAAATGCTATATTTATATGAATCAAGTGTCCCTTGTGCAAGTTTGTTAAGCCTACATCTAAACATTAAACCTTGAGACGATTCATGACATTAAAATAATGCAGGTGGTTGGATTATGTGCCAGGATTAGAATCAAAGCTGCAGGTTGCCACTACATTAGCAATGCGCATGAGCAATGTTCAGAAGGAAAGCTTATCATATTCGTTAGAATCCAGTATAAATATTCACACAGATTTTAGATTTCCTTTTAATTGCATAGGTTTCAGCAACAGGCCTTAAAAACCAAAGAAAAGGATATGTACACTACCGGTCAAAAGTTTTAGAACCCCAATTTTTACACTTTTATTGAAATTTAAGCAGGTTAAGTACAGCGAATGATCGGAAAAGGAATAAAGGTACGTAATATCAGATTACCTTAGAAGAAAAAAACAAAACGAAACAAATAAAATAAAACTTTAGGCTTCAAACCATGGAATGGCAGCACAGTCTCCAGACTTATACCCCATCGATCAGGTTTGGAATGAATGGTTTGGACAGAAGGGTTCAGGCAAAGCAACCAACAAGTGCAATGCATTATTGCGAACTTTTGCAACAGTGTTTGGGGGAACTTCCAGAAAAATATTTGATTTCTGTCATTAAAAGAAAGCCACAAGTGTGTAATAGCTGTAGTAGTTGATGAGTCCAAAATGTACTTTAAATTGTGTTAAACAGAAAGCTTACATGACTTTTATTTATTTATTTTTTTTCATTTTACCTCCAACTATCTTTTTCTGTTCTATGTTTTAATTGTATTCATTCATTGACCAACTTAATCCTATTTGCATCACAGGGGGATACTTCCTTTAATTTCTGAGACATTAAAGTGTATAGATTTTATTAAAAATTAATAGGTGTTCTATTTTTGGTAGGAAATATTATTTATATACTGAGACCTTGATGGGTTAATACAGTTTCAGAAAGGAACTAAAGTAAATGAATTGCAAAAAAGCTATTATCATGTTGCACAACCACATGGGTAATGTTGCATGGATCCAGTGGAGTTGCAGTGAAGATGTTAATATGTTTAATACCATCAACTCAGAAACACACCAATAAGGTGGGAGGAGTCCTGGGTTCATGATGAATCCTAAGTGTCATTGATTATTTTCCTGATAGTCCCCGTTCTCGTAATGTGATGATCCTCTTTCATCTTCCTCCTGCGTGGTCACACTTCTATTATTTTTCCTGCCCTTTCTGTGGCCAGTTGAGTTCTCTGTAGTGGCTCCATAAGACCTCATCTTGCTGGTGCTGAGGGAGCTGTCAATGCTGGCCTCCGTCTCCTGAGCTAGCTCGTCTTCTCCGATGATGCCACACTTCTCTTCACTGGTGCTCTCGGGGTCAGCCCATTCTTGTTTTTCACCCGACGCAAAGATGGCATAAAAGATCACTCCACAATAGTGGACCATGGAAGCAATCACGAACACGTTCTGCCATTCGCGACGGGTCTGTTTAAGAAAATGGAAATGCGTGCCATCATACACAATGTCAGTCATCACTGACATTCAATGTAGCCTGATGCCAAGAGGTCCAAAGAACTTCACTACACCTAATTATTTAATGGCTGCTGTCTACTGTTAAAACATTTATACCTTGAAACTTGTCCTTTGCTGTAAACCACTGTATGCACATTCACATATCAACAATTAGAGCAGCACCCACTTTGTGTTTGGTCAGTGCTCCAACGATGAGAGGACACACCATACCAGACAGTGTGCCTACGCCGTTGGAGATCCCCATCAAGATACTGGCATAACGGGGAGCAATGTCAAGGTGATTCACGTTGAAACCTGAGATACAAAACACTATTTTATTGATATGTTTATGGTGGATATTAATAAGTAATACATTCTTTGAAGCTCTTACCTGATATGGCAAAGCCACTAAAGCCCACTGCCAGAACAAGAAATGAGATGGCTACTCCACGGGTATGTGAGAATCCCACCACCAGCAACAATGTGGCTTCCATTCCAAAACCTGGCAGCCACATGTTCAAGGAGGAAGTGCATCATCATATGAATGTCTCATTGATGCTATTTATTTATAACCTTTGCTGTAAAGAAGGCAGTGCTGCGATATGAGGTCTCATTCATAACTTCGGGCAATTAAGAAAAGCCATTTAACCTGATGTACATGTCTTCTGACTGTGGGAGGAAACCTGTGCACCCTGAGGAAACCCACACAAGCATGGGGAGAAATGCATACACACAAAGCAACTTAAAGTAACCATGGGTTTACACTTGGGCCACAGTGTCCACAATCACCATTTTTTGAGATTGTGGGGGGTCGTGGGATCGAATCGTGATGATATTGAGGGAGCTTGGTGAATTTGCAATGATCTTGAGGAAACTTGCGGGATTTGTGATGTGTGACTGATTGTGGCATAATTTGTGACTGTCAAGAGACCTTGATGGGCCATCATAGGTGATCTTGATGAACTTGGAAACACGGTTTGTTCAAGTTTCATCTTTTGGATGCACCCTACCTCCTTTTTATTCCCCTATCGTGCTCCAAGCATGCTCATAAATCATGGAGCTCCACGCTTTTTTGATTCGTGAAGATCACAAACATCGTGCCACCAGTGCAAGCCCATGGTAACACCCTTGCCAACAACGGGGTTCAAATTCAGGGCCATCTTGCTGTGAGTTCAGAATGCTGACCACTACGCCACTATGTGTATAAATTAGTGCTTACCTCCACAGTTCATGATCTTGCGCACAGCCGTGGTGGACAGGATTTTATGGCTCCTCAAGAAGTCTGCAAGCTGCCCTCCGATCGGCACAATGATGGTCATCACCATATGAGGCACCGCTGACAAAATGCCCACCTAAGAAATGACACAAATATAGTTTTCCCCTTTTTGAACCCAAACAGTATTGTTTGGCTAGAAATCAGGAAATTACCGTACCGGGAAAAAATAGGGTAAAATTCAAAAGATATGATTATATTTATATTTGTTGCATGAATGCATTGTGATGATGCTGAAATTAGTTCGAAAACAGAGGAATAAAAACAGTGCTCACCTTGCTGATGGGAAAACGAAAAACCTCCTCAAAGTAAGCTGGTTGGCTTATAAGCAGGAGATAAAAGGTCCAACTGCGGCAAAAGTTGGCCACAATAATGGCATATACTGGCATAGAGGTGAAGAACTTTTTCCATGGAGTCTTGAATTTCTGAAGAGATAGCAATCATGGCATCCATGTTTTTAAAACATCTGTGAATGAGTTTGCTTTGATACTTGGTTTCTGGAGCTGTACCTCAGTAGCACTCATGAGGTTGACCCCTTCACCAATTGTGGTCTCAATGTATACTCTCTCTTCTTCACTAATAGTTGGGTGTTCAGCTGGGCTTGCATAGGCAAGTAATAGCCAGAAAATATACCAGATGATTCCAAAAACTCCTAAAGAATACAAATATTCAAAAACATAGGTGATGTTTATTTGTGCATTAAATAAAATGGGTAAGAAATGCATAAATAAAAATATGAAATAAAATGAAATAAAATGCGAATAAAAATGAAATAAAATGCAAACTTTTTGAATAGGATTACTTTATTATTAGAGATCACAGCCCATGGATATATAATTTGTCATTTATGAGCAAGCACTGACTCACTCAAATGTCCAAAATAGCCAGTTACTGATATGAGATCTGTCCATTCATATATTAGCTGTCAGCAAATTATTAACAAGTTGTCATTTTTCGAAATAAAACATTAAAGGTTGTGTAAAAACCTTTTGGATTTTAAATTGGAAATTGGATTCTGTTACTTTTTTAAACGTTCCTTTTAAAAATTTTGTCAAGATGTCATATTACTTTCCCACTTTTATTAAGTCTCATCCAGGCGGCCAAAATCTAAGCATGAATGAAATTAAACTGGATATGTAGGAAACGCAGTGCAAAATAATGTGAACCAAATCTTCAGCATCAATGAATATTAGCTATCTGAACAATAGGACATTTCGACAAATTATTTCTTTATTGTTTAATATTATTTTCATTGTTTGTTATCACTAACAATCAATAGTTAACAATATTTCGCACGTTCAAGAATACAATCTTTCTAATCGGTATTAAATACAATACCGGTGCCATCACAATAGTGAAAGCCAAGAAGTCAGTGTAACAAAAAAAATTTGAACACTACAAAAAATCTAAATTATTAATTTTGTTATTTGAATCTGTTATAATAAATAAATTGAGAGGTTGATTCATATTCTCAGGGGTAAATACATTATGAAGGTGGTTCATATTCATAAAGATTCACATTCTCATCATGATACAATAATCATCAGTATCAGGAAAGGTTGAATTTAATACATGTTCTTCCCCTGCCTGCATGGGTTTCCTTCAGATACTCCGGTTTCCTCCCATCATCCAAGGACATGCACATAAGGCTAATTGGCTGTTCCAGATTGCCCCAGAAGTAAATGTGAATGTAAGTATAAATGGTTGTGTGTGTTGGCCCTGTGATGGACTGATGACCTGTTCGGGGTGTACTCCACCTTTACCCAAGTCAGCTGAGATTGGCTCCAGCACCCCTGCGACTGCAGTAGGATTGAGCAGTTTAGTGAATGATGAATGATTTCATATGTTTAAAAAATGATGATTAAACTTCATGACATAATTTTGAGCTTGAAAATTGATCTCACCATAGATGTAGAAAACTGAAGGCCAGCCTACATACTGCACTAGCACTCCTGCCAGAGGCATAGCAATCACAGCACCTGCATATGAGCCTGTCAAACAGAGCCCACACGAGAGTAGTTAGCATGTCACCAAGAGCAAAAACCAGGATGATTTTATATGAAGGAAAATCACAGCAAGACTCCCAAGCAATATATTTGAGGCCCATTTATTTTTATGATGTTGCAGCCCTCATTCTGAAGCTACTGAGGAGGTACATATACATTCTTTTAAAGTAGAACAGCATTTCCCAGCATGCTTTTGGTCAAAGAGGGGTGTGAATCTTCATTAGTATCAATGACAGGACATTCAGAACCAACCCTGCACCTCCATTCAGGAGCAATGTCAAGAGTGGTATGAAGAATGGGCTGTCATGGCACCATTATATTGAAAATGAAGGATATTTTTTATGGATTTGGGGGATGGGGGTGGGCTGTAATCAGTAGACAAACATCTGTAAAACAAAAGGGCCTTCGTCTGGTGCTCATCTCGTTTTAATACCAGACACTGACACTGTGTGTAGGCTGCTTAATAACTATGTGAGTATCCACCAGTCTTGGTTTCAACGTATTTTGGGATTTTAAAAAGGACATAGGAGCATGGAAAAAAAAACATTCACGGAGTGTGCTTAGTAAGTCCACAGACACAACGCTCAAGTAATTGCGAATGGATATTATTTTTAATACCTTTATTTAAATGTTATGTGATTATTTATGTAAAAACATTTTATTCAGATGTACTCACCACAGAAAGATGTGGTTGCCAGGCGGCTTCGCTCTAGTGGAGGAGCCCATTTGCTCCACATCCCATGACAAGCTGGATAGGTGACACCCTGAGACACAATAAGAGTAGTTTTCATTTCACT
>JBCNYG010000004.1:23920070-23934451 GCA_039654305.1 Porochilus rendahli | reverse complement strand
TGTATGTTAGTCCTGAAATCTGTGTATGTTGGCACGTCAGGCTCGTGTATAGATTTTCTTTTAGATTCATACATTTGCCAAGTATAGCTTTTTGTTGTGTAAGTCACTTCTTTTGTTGCAAAGAAACCTATTTGTAGAATGAAAACACATTGGAACACATTATAAACCTCAACTTCAGTTTCATCTTCATTCTCCAAGTTTTCCAACATTGCTCCCTTTTGGACACTGAATTTCTAAACACACTAATATAAATTTTGTGCCGATTAAGTTAAACTGTATGTGTACAGCTAATTCTAATTAACCAAATTGGTTCAAATTTGCTTTGATGGGGAGTTTGGATTGGATTGTTTTGAGAAATAATCTTTTCAAGTATTAATGGTGTCAAATTTAAAACAACCAGTTGTTCAGATATTTTTAAAATTAAGTATGAAATGATTATAACCCATTTGTATGATTCTGTTTACTGACAAACAAAAGTTGTTTAATCTGAAATCTAATGCAGCCTTGTGACTGTGCTGTATCATTAATCTACTAAAGACATCTCCTGAAGTGCTTTATCAGTATTTGATTCAAAGAGATAACAATACATTACATCCTCATTCATGATAAGCAATTATGTCCACCACTTAGACTAGTGCAGTTGAAAGTCCTGCCATTGTTCACTTTAAGGTTAAGAACATTTGTGACTGTTTATCCCTCCTCCCCCTGCTGGACTTTTTAAACACATGAACTGATTAATATCACAGAACAGTTTTCCTTTAAATTTGTGACATTTTGGAGAATATGGTGGCTTTCTGTAATGGCCACTGAGGGTTCGGTTAGTTGGGGCCTTAAGTACTGGACAGCTGTTCTCTCAAACTACACAAGCCGTGATCTGTAACAGATGTGCCATACTTGAACGGCAAACTGTCCGAGTTGCTGTGGGGGGGTTTTCTTGGTATCCGTGTACTGTATGCATTCACCTCCTTTCGTAGAGTCACTGTCTTTCATATGAATAATGTGCTATATGCACTCGCACAAAACAACAAATGAGTACTGTACTTAGAATCATAGCCATTCCACCTTCTACTGCTACAGCCATACTTTATATTGTATTGAACTCACCTGCATAGAAATATACTAGACATACATATGTGAGATGTACATATGATCTAGTGATATTCATGCATGCTGGCCCTTCTGTTTAACTGTTCATTTGTTTTGTTTTGTTTTGTACTGCATTTTTGTTCGTATTGGATAAAGGTAATATTTTGCCTTATGCCATGTACTCAAAGGTTTGTCATTGTGATGTTTTCCCTTGCATATATCTTGGAGGGTGGTGATTGGTTCAGTGAAAACTGTACCACTGTGAACACTTGTTGATCTCCCACTATCTCTTTCCATGAACATTGCTCTGTATAAACCTTTGAAAAGGAAAAGAAGAAGATTTAATCAAGATCCCCATTCAGCACATTGATTCATCTTCCTGTTTTTCATAAGACATTGAAGTGTTTGATTTGATGCCATGGCTGCTGCTATGAACAGGCCTGGTTTATGGCAGGAAAGCTGTCTCCAACTAGCCCATCCTGTATAAAAATACTCTTCAATAAATATTAGTTTAACATTTCAATCATAATTCAAATTACCTGCTTTATCCTGTTGGGTGGATGGTGGGAGAACAGCGTTGGCATTAGATCTAATTAACTGGTATTACTATTATCTAGGTTTCTTCCTAGCTGTTCCAAAAGCTGGCACTTTACAGTATAGAACACCATTCACGCATTATCGAGAATGTTAATGTTAATGAAGTTTGGCAGCCCCAGTTGCAGTTTGCATGCTTGTAAATATAAATACACTAATTACATTTGAGGCCCCTCAACCTGATTGTGTGCCCCCTGCTTAGAGATTACTTCTGCCTAATTTTATAGCTATGGGAGGGTGCCTGTAAGCATGATTAAGATTGAGAGGGGTAAGCTGGGCTCTGGTATATAAACGTGTGCACCCGAGATGGCTGAGAGTGAAGCACAATTGAAGATGGGACAGGCTGCAACTTTACCCTGCAGAAGTGGGCACACCTATGTCACAGAACTTTATGAATGGTTTAGGTAAGGCTGATGTTTTATTCAGAGGTCATAGGATGTGCACATACTGTAAATGTGTGCTTAAGTGTACATAATGTGTTTTGTGTTACTTAACACCACCTCGAAAACAGGGTCAGGTTTTGAAGCTACTCCAGTAGAGTGTTATCAGGTAATAGCTCATATTGGCTGAAATATCAAGATGCTAAAACTGTGGCACTTACGATTTAAGCTGGTAATTAATAATTTAAGCAAAATACACTACACCCATAAATGGGCAGCCCTGTGTTGTTTTGATGACAGGAAGTTCTTAAACGAGTGTCCGAGTGGCCTGATCACTCTACATGAGTTCAGACGCCACTTTTGTGATGGAACTGTGGGAATGGAGTCTGCTGAGTACGCTGAGCAGATCTTCCGTACATTAGACAACAATGGGGTATGGCAAATCACATACACACACAGACACACACTAACGTGGATCTGATGAAGTACATTAGCATGTTTGTTTATTTATTTATTTTATTTTATTTTTTTAGTAAAATGTACCTAGAAGGATTTCTCCCAGGGAAACACCCCTCTTAGTTTCAGTGAAAGTAAAATTTATTTCCAAGACATTGAAGACAAATCTCTACTTTCAAATTTGTGCCAGCAGTTGGAGAAAGAATCAAATAATGGTGTGATGATTATTTATTTATTTATTTATTTTTAGATGTATAAAGGCTTTTATGCATTTTGATGCATTTTAAAAATCACATTTGTATAAACCTGGATTTGACTTGCAGATTAAAAAAAAGGTTATAAAATAAGTACCCTGCAAAGCGTAGGGGATATTATGTTTACACAGGCTATCCACTGCAGACACTTCTTGATAACACTCTAGCAGTGCAGGTTCTTTATGGATTTATTTTATATGTATGTTGAATGGTCCCTATGACAAACCCTACCAGCCCATGAAAATTGGGTCATCTTGACTTATTTTTCAAGGACACCGAGGTCAATTAATCAAAATGACATAAACACTTAAGAGGGTGCAGTTGACCTTGCAGGAATACACCTAGTGTTGTTTGGCAAGAACGCATTTTTCGTTAGTATTGTACTGCCCGTGTGAGAAAATTCACTTTTTTGCCCCTGCATTGATGTTTTAGTATGCATATGTTGCTGATATGACTTTGGAGGAAACCGTATGAATTGTCTCAAAACTCCGATACAAACTGATATGTTCAACAGGATGGTTTTGTTGACTTCCGAGAATATGTGATGGCCATTACCATGCTGTTAGAAGGATCATCAGTGGAGAAGCTTCGTTGGTCATTTAAACTTTATGACAAAGACAAGGATGGAGCAATAACACGATCTGAGATGCTCGACATCATGCAGGTGGGCTCCATTAAGAGACCATAACCTTACTAAATGAGAGATCACTCAAATCAATCAAATTTCAAATTCAAATTTTATTTGTCACAGACAAATTATACACAGAACAATATGTAATGAAATGCTAAGTACGACTGTCCAAAAATGTGTAGAATAAGCTACTAATAGCAAGAGGAAAAAAACAATAACTATAACTAAACTATTTCAAGGATTTTACAGTTAAGGTCAATATAAAAATTAGGATGCAAAAAAAGAGAACAAAGAAAATTGTAGAATATAATACAAAACAAAACATATGATACAGGATATATGTATATGTGTATATATATGTGTGTATATATGTATATATATGTGTGTGTATATATATATATATGAATAGTAATAGAATAAGTATAAATAAAATGAAGTATAGTGAAATATAAAGACAATATAATGAAATATGATGCTCTGGCGATTTTTCCAAGTAATTGTCTGTCCGTAAAGTGTCTGTGTGCAACAATCGGCTGAGGTGGATGTATATGTGTGGGGTACAGTCTACAGTGTCCAGGTCCTGGTGTTCTGGTTCAGGGCCCGAACGGCCTACGGGAAGAAGCTCCCCCTCATTCGCTCAGTGTTTGCTTTCAAGGAACGGAAACGTTTCCCTGACTGCAACAGAGAGAAGAGTCAGTACATAGGAAAGTTGTATTTTTGCTTTGATTGTATTGATGAATAATTAAATCAGGCCGATTAATGCACAATTTCAAGATCCGTGGAGATTTAGGTTATTGAGTTTAGCATTACTGCTTTACCCTGATACAGGCCGATAGAGACTTTGTGAGCGTGTTTTGATTGTTGGCAGGCTGTTTATAAGATGAGTGTTGCAGCCTGTCTGACCAAACCTAATCCACTGACTGCTGAGGAGTGCACCAACAGGATCTTCATCCAACTAGACAAAGACAACAACGGTAATATGTTATAGAGTGCAGTGCTATCTTAAAAGGAAAAATCCACCCAAACATCTTGAATGTTAATATTTATTATTAATATATACTGCACGAATACGGGTGATTTGATTGGTCCTCAGTCAGGGGATTTAAAGACATTATGATGATTGGATAACACTTGAATCAGAATGATGGACACTCAAGGTACCATGGTCACATGAAGGTACCATCATCATTATCCTGCTTTCTTTGTTTTTCTTTGTTTCCATATATTATATGATAAAAATTTAAATGAGTATAAAAACACACCATTCGTAACACAGTGCATATTCTACTGGAAGTACGTCCTGACTGGTAGCTCACCTGACCTGCCTCTGTAATGGATAAAATGTAAAAATATATTATAAACAAATTGTCTTAGGTTGTTTTTCCTCATTTCTTCTTCTCTTTTTTTGATACCTAGATCACTCCCTCTTTCTAGTTTTATTTCTCACTTTTATTTCTTTGACTTCATTTTTTGAAGCTGAATTGCTCCCAGAGATCACAAGCTAGACACTTCTTTCCAACTTTAAAATGTTTAGCCATATCAGGAGAAGTGTGCTTGCCTTTTTCTTGTCCATTCTCTATTCACATCCCTCTTTTTATCACTTTATCTGTACAATGTATTTTTTCCTATTTTGTTTGAATGTGAAATTTTCTACATTTGTAACTTAGTTAAATAATGCTTTCCAAACTACAGCTTGAGTATACTTGAGGTCTGAGGCTAATCAATGTAATCAAGAAAAGCGTAGTGTTTGCAAATTATTCAACATTTGTGATTTAAGCAGTGCTGGTGTCGTCACCACTTGTACATTTTCTAAAAACTTTGTGAATTTTCATTCTTATCTTTTGAGATGAACTAAGTGTATTTTAAGTGGCAGGCTGGAATGCAGTTTCTTTTTACAAATGCACATTCACAGGGCAAATATCAAAATCTGGCATGTGTAGGGCTAAGAACGTGATATATTAGTTACTGCAATAATTTATTCATTCATTCATTTTCTGAACCGCTTAATCCCAATCTCAGCCGACTCTAGGCAAGGGCAGAGTACACCCTGGACAGCTCACCAGGTCATCGCAGGGCAGAAACACGCTGACGGCTATGCAGCTACTCTTGATGAAACTCAGCAATGGTTCTTTTACATGACTCTCACCATAGACAGTAAGAGACATGGCTGCCTTTGATAACCCAGTTAGCTGCACTGGGGGGACAGCAGTGACAACCCGCCGATAGTGAAAAAATCATCCTTGTTTTTGTTTACGACACTAAACTATAATGGCCATTTAAATTACATTTAAAGTGAAAGAAATTTAGTGGTAACTGAACAATGAGCACATGAGTTAATAATTAGATTACAAAAAACATTTCTAATAAAATTAATTTAGATGCAGTGCTTAATAAGCTAAATAACATAATTAGTGGTTAATTAAGTACTTTATTATAGTATATCTTGATGGGGCCAAAAAAGTCACTTTGCCTGTTGTTTGACTTTGTTGTTTTGGATAGTGACCTTGTGAAAAACTTTTAGTGTGGCAGCTGTACTCCCATACATGTACGCATGTGAATGTATGAAAACAGCGGGTAGATCATTTTCACCAACAGAACAATTATGTGCTCGGTGAGGGTATCCAGTCTTTACAAAGGATCTTCAACCTTAGTGATTTCAGCTATAGAAGACGATTCGAAGGCAGAGATTAAATCCGACTATTGGGTGAGTATAGCAAAATATTTATTATATTGTAGTACCTGTGGTATTACTGTGAGTCCTTATTTGTGTCAGTCTGGCTAGTGAATCCCCTTAATGTATATTCTGGGAATAGTCACTCCTTAATCATTTGACAAACCGCTTAATTCTGTTATGGTCATGGGGAGACTGAAGCCTACCCCAGGTCTGGGTAAAGATGCAGTACATTCTGAACAGCTCATTGAACCTTTGCAGGGCCAACACACACACACACACACACACACACCTAGGGGCAATTTGCCTTTTAGCAGAATGCTCTTGAGTGGGTTTGCAGTACTCGATGTGCGTCCTGCACCAACACTTTACAGACACTTGACACTTTACATACAGAATTACTTGTATAATCGCCACTGCATGTTTCATTTGATATATTTTTGTAATCTATATTTAATTTTATTTTATATTTTACATTTTTATATTTATATTGACCTTTAACTACAGTATAAAATTCTTCAAATAGTTTTATTTATTGTAATTGTTTTTCTTGCTGATATTGATAGTTTATTATTCAAATTTTAGGACAGTAATGCGTAATCGTATGTTGCTCTGGGACTTTTATTTTGAAGGGTAGAAGGAAAAGAGTGATTGCGTAATTCCCTGCGACTGAGTCTGTGGTGTTGTCTAATTCAGGTGAATGAGTCTCTGTGTTGTTGGAGTGTTATGGTACCTGGGGCGGATTTTGCTCTTTAGGGTAGTATCTTGGCTCTTTTCCGTGTTGTTACATTATGTAGGATAGTTGTGTTATTGTTGTTGTTATTTATTATTACTATATTACTGTATTTTTCCTTCGGGAATCTGCTTTGGTGTCACAGTCGGGGTTTTTTCTCTCCATCCAGCGGTTGTTGATGGTTTTCAGTCACATCCTTTTGTTTTATTACTTCACATAATTGCCTAAATGGCTAAGAGTAACTTAGTGACAGTTCTGAAATATAAAGAAGTGAAGGGTGTAGATTGTAATGGATACCGAAACAGTGCTAACATCGGTAGTTAAAGTGAGGCCTGAAGGTAAAGCTAACATCAAACTTACAACCCAACCCCAGCTTTTATACTCGAGGAGTGAGTTTACAGCTTCATTTATCGTCCGAATCATTTCCAACCGGCCTTTAAGAGGTGTTAACAGGGATGTCTTCTTATTTTTAAACCAGAAAGGAAATAAATTTGAATATGAATGAGCACATTACCTGTAAACTGCGCGCGCATGATCCGGCTCTTACTGTCTCCATCATAATCATCATCATCATGATTCATAGTTAGTTACTTCTTTATTATGGTGTCTTTCTGTAATTAAAATATACAGAGGGATTTCTAAAACTTCCCTGAAAAAAATTCAAGTCAGTATCTCAAAAAAAATCTGAAGTTATTTCCTTTTTTTAAGCTTCAGGTCACCGTTTTTACATCTAAATAAAAAGCAAGGAACACAATAACTCTTGGGTTCGAGTCCAGGATTGGGCTCGGCGAGGAAGTTTCTGTGTCAATCATTCATGCTCTCAATGTGTTTGTGCGGGTTTACTCTGGGTTCCTCAGTTTCCTCCCACCGTCCAAAGACACCGCTGGCTGTATTGCACATAGTTGTGGATGTGTGTGTGTGTGTTGGCCCTGCAATGGTCATATGAGTTGTACAGGGTGTACCCTGCCCTCGCCCAGTGTCAGCAGTGCCATGACCCGAGAAAGTGAGAGTGAGTTCTGGTACTCAGTCTGTAAACTTATTATAGTTATCATCGTTATCATCTATCTGTACAGTGGTTTGTTTTTGTAAAAAAAAAAAAAATATATATATATATCTATATATATATATTATATATATATATATTAGGTTTAATGTGACCATGACCTATGCAATTCTCCTGATAAACAAATGTTCTAATGAAGAAAGTGAAATTTAAAAAAAAAAATAATAAATTATATCACTGCATAACTGCACACCCTCTTATGATTGCAGATGTGGCAAACTCTCCTATTATACAGAAAATATGTGTATTTTCATTATCAGGTAGTTTTTACTCACATTTACAAAGTTGCAGTCTGCTAAACTACACTCAATAATTTGCTCTAGTCTGCTTTGAAAAGGCTGCGTTTTTGTTTTTGTAGTCCAGTGTAGTTTCATTCTTGCAAGAGTGTGAAATCTCGAGAATAGAACCCTCAAAAGTTCTGTTGAAACCAATTACCTTCAGAAGCCACATATTTAGTGAATGAAGTCCACCTCTGTGCAATCTGAGTGTCACATGATCTGTCAGTATAAATACACCTTTTATGAAAAGCCCCAGAGGCTGCAACACCACTAAGCAAGAGGCATCACACAAGTCTAAGGAGCTCCCCAAACAAGTCAAGGACAAAGTTGTTGAGAAGTACAAGTTAGGGTTGGGTTATAAAAAAAAAAAATCCAAATCTTTGATGATCTTCCGGACCACCATCAAATCCATCATGTTCAAATGGAAAGAACCTGGTACCACAACAAACCTGCCAAGAGAGGGCCGCCGACCAAAACTCACAGACCGGGCAAAGAGGGCACAGAGACCAAAGATCACATCGAAGAAGCTGAAGAGACTGGTGTATCTGTGCTTGGGACCACAATAAGCCGTACTCTCCATAGGGCTGGGCTTTATGGAACAGTGGCCAGTAAAAAAAACATTGCTTAGTGTTAACCAAAAAAAGGCATGTCTTGAGTTTGCTAAAAGCCATGTCGACGACTCCCCAAATGTCTAAAACCTGTTTCAGTCTGCCAGTGATTTGAGACTGGGAAGGAGGTTCACCTTCCAGCAGAGGACAATGACCTGAAGCATACTGCAAAAGCAACACTCGAGTGGTTTAAGGGGAAACATTTAAATGTGTTGGAATGGCCTAGTCAAAACCCAGACCTCAATCCAATTGCGAATCTGTGGTCAGACTTGGAGATTGCTGTTAACAAGCATAACCATCCATCATGAAGGAGCTGGAGCAGTTTTGCCTGGAGGATTGGACAGAAATCCCAGTGGCAAGCTCAAAGAGACTTATCCAAAGTGACTTGCAGGTGTAATTGCTGCAAAAGGTGGCTCTACAAAGTACTGACTTGGGTGACTACTTATGCACGCTGAAGTTTTATTTTTTGTTTGCTTCACAATAAAAAAAAAAAATTGCTCATTTACATGAATGCATGGTGTATATTCCTGTGAATAATATATACATTTAATGCTCAATACTTTTTTCAACATTACTCCCGCCCCACTTTGCGCCCCCAATGTGAGGATTTATTCCTAGTTTTCTCCATCATGAAAGTGGTTGTAGTAACAATAGTGCGGTTTGCTGGGTATGGATATACTATGCATGCAAGTTGTTATTTAGTTTGGGTTTAATTCCCCTTTACATGGTAGCCAGTTCTCACCCGCCCGTCAAAAGGCGGGGTACACCCTAAACTGCTCTCCAGACCATTGCAGGGCCAGCAAACTCAACCATTCGCACTCACATCCACACCTATGTGCAGTTTGGAACAGCCACTTACCCTGATGTGCATGTCTTTGGACTCTGAGAGGAAAACGGAGTACCCAGAGGAAACCATTGCAAGCACAGGGCGAACATGCAAAACTCACCTGAGCACCTACTTTGAGGCAGGTGATTCATTTACTAATGTGTTATAATTTTGAAGTGGCCTGGTGCTTACGGTGCTGGATTACTGATCCCTAGGTCGGGGGTTCAAGCAATATTTTGGTCAGTAACCCAGAGCCGTGTTTGGCAGCAAGTGAACAGTCAGTTATTAAAGTCGATGTGTTTGTTGCAGGAATAAATGTTTGATATGCTGTCTTTAATATGGTCATGTTTATGATGCACAACTAAAGTATTTTTTATTCACGTCTGTAAATTATGTCTTTAATTGTGTTTGTTTATTTAGTGATTTTAATGTTAACCCTCTCCTTGTCTCATTACTCTAGGTTCGCTTGGTGACTTTTGATTTTGGAGATTTGTTCCGGCAAGCTCTTTGTCTTCTCAGTCTTCTAAGTAAGATTGTTTGTGTGTGCGTGTGTATTGGTGTGTGTATATATATACAGGATGTCCTAAAAGGCACTTTCAATAAATTCCTAAAAATAACACAAGAAACAAAGGAGTCATTGCAGTTTCACTTGCTAGACTTGCCATCGCGTTGAAACGCCTTGGGGACTAGCTGTATACCTCCACGTGAGCGCCTCCGTTTTCAACAACCTTCACCCACATTTGGACGGAAGCCTCTCCAATGTTTTGCAGCATCACTTCCTCGACCTCGCTGGAGGCCGTGCAGACGCTTTCCTCAAGCTGTGATGGGTAACGGGGCTTAATGGCATACGTCTTGATTTTGATATAGGCCCACAGAAAAAAGTTACAAGGTGTGAGGTCAGGGAGCATAGAGCTCATTCTGGGGGAGTCATTCGACAGATCCATCAGTCAGGAGACTTGATGTTCAGGAAATCGCTCACTAACCTGGAAAGTGGAGAGGAAGTTGTGACGTAGCAGCTTAGGGTAATTTTCCCCTGAAGGTTGAAGGTTGTCAAAAATGGACAGCGCATGTGGAGGTATACAGCCAGTCTTCAAGGCGTTGGAATGTGATGGCAATTTATTAAATTTATTAAAAGTGTACAGTGACTTTAGGGACACCCTGTATGAAACTTCCTGGTACATATATGCTAAAATACTTTTATAGTGTTTGTAACTGACCTTTTTCTGTATATTTTTTTCCAGACCTTGCGATATGCAGTAAGGGGGGCGTTGCATTAACACTGTGTACCAAATTACACTTGTCCATAATAAGTTACATCGGATTCTGATCTCCTGATTGACCATATGTATACAGTACATATACTGATCAGCCATGATATGACGACTGACAGGTGAATACCATCGATCATCTGGCAGTGGGTGTGATATATTAAGCAGCAAGTCAACATTTCGTTCTTGATGTTTTGTTGGGAGTAGAAACAATGGGCAAGAGCAAGGATGTGAGCGACTTTGACAAGGGCCAAATTGTGATGGCTAGACGACTGGGTCAGAGTCTCTCCAAAACTGCAGCTCTTGTGGGATGTTCCCGGTCCGCAGTTGTCAGGACCTACCAAAACTGGACCAAGGAAGGAGAACCGGTGAACCGACGACAGGGTCATGGGCGGCCAAGGCTCATCGATGCACGTGGGGAGCGGAGGTTGGCCCGTGTTGTCCAGTCAAATAAAAGAGATACTGTAGCTCAAATTGCTGAAAAGGTCAATGCTGGTTCTGATAAAAAGGTGTCAGAGCACACAGTTCATCGCAGTTTGTTGCGTATGGGGCTGCGTAGGCGCAGACCGGTCAAGGTGCCCTTGTTGACTCCTGTCCACCGCCAAAAACGCCTACAATGGGCACGTGAGCATCAAGACTGGACTACGGACCAATGGAAGAAGGTGGTCTGGTCTGCTGAATCACATTTTGTTTTACATCATGTGGATGGCCAGGTGCGTGTGCGTCGGTTACCTGGGGAAGACATGGCACCAGAGTGTGCTATGGAAGGAACACAAGCCGAAGATGGCAGTGTGATGCTTTGGGCAATGTTCTGCTGGGAAACTCTGGGTCCTGCCATTCACGTGGATGTAACTATGACACCTACCACCTACCGAAACATTGTTGCTGACCATGTACACCCTTTCATGAATACAGTATTCCCTAATGGCAGTGGCCTCTTTCAGCAGGAACATGCACTCTCCCACACTGCAAAAATGGTTCAGGAATGGTTTGAGGAACATAACAACGAGTTTGAGGTGTTTACATTGCCTCCAAATTCTCCAGATCTCAATCCAATCGAGAATCTGTGGGACATGCTCGACAAACAAGTCCGATCCATGGAGGCCGCACCTTGCAACGTCCAGGATTTAAAGGATGTGCTACTCACTGCTTGGTGCCAGATACCACAGCATACTTTTAGAAGTCTAGTGGAGTCCATGCCTCAACGGGTCGGGGCTGTTTTGACGGCAGAAGGGGGACCTACTCACGATTGTGCAGGGGGTCGTAATGTTATGGCTGATCGGTGTAAAGCATACAATTACCATAAATATGGTGAGACCTTGAGAAGTGAGACCTCGAATGAGACCCTCAGTGAGACCTTGAGGAGTGAGGCATTGAGTGAGATCTTAAGGAGTGAGGCCTTAAGTGAAATGTTGAGGAACGAGGCATTGAATGAAATGTTGAAGAATGAGGCTTTGAGTGAGACCTTGAGTGAGATCATGAGGAGCGAGACCTTGACTGAGCCCTTGAATGAGACCATGAGACCTTGAGTGACACCAGATAGTCCATAATAATTTACGGTGTGTAGAATGTGTACCAGGCCAGAGTGGACATGGGGCCATAAGAGTTGATCAGTTTGTGACATTCTAAATTACCGATCTGAATGACCATTGTGCATTACCATAAATAAATGCATTATCTTTAACTGTCATATTGTCTGTGTGATTTTAAGGGTACAGCATTAAGCACAATTTAGATTGTGTTCACTTATCGCTTATTGTGATTGTTTCAATAGTAGATTTCATTTCTGAATGAAATCTTGATGATATTGTTACACCATTGAACCATAAATGGGATTGGGAAGCCATTAAGAATTATGTTTTACAAGTTTTTTGACCAAGACATGCTGAATTCGAAGGAAGGTATTTTTATAATATAGAACTGAAGTAAACTTGTTTGAAAGGGAACAGTAATATTTGAACTCTGACGTCTTACTGTAAATAAGTATACTGCAAGCAATAATCCCTTTGTCTAACACAACCCAAAGTCCAAAAAGTTGGGAGACTGTAAAATGTAAATCAAAATTGAATGTAGCGATTAGCAAATCAGATTAACCCAGGTATTATTCACAGTGCGTAGAAGACATAAATGTTGAAAGTGAAACATTTTATTATGCCATGAAAAATCTTAGTTCATGTCTCCAAATCTTGGCACTGCTGGAAACAAAGGGCTGGGAAGGTAAGTGATACTAAAAACAAACAGCTGAAAATCAGTATTGGATGGAATTCCCTGCATGGGCTCAGGAACACTTCCACACATCATGGTCTGGGAAACACAGTTTGCAGAGATGCAAGTTTTTTGGACTGAGAGCTGATGACAAGCTAGATGAGCTTCCACCTCTTCAGTCCTGAGGACGCGGCGTCTATGGTTTACAAAAAGAATTTCACATTTTGATCTTACTGACCACGGACCATGTTCCACTTCGCTTCGGTCCATTTTAAATGAGTTTTGGAGAAGAGAAGAGGGTGGCATTTCTGGATCATTTTGGTTTCTTCTTTGCATGATAGAGATATAACCTGAATTTTTGGATGGCACTGGGAATTATGTTCACAAACATCGGTTTCTGGAAGTGTTCTTGAGCTCATGCAGTGACTTTCATGACAGAATTGTGCCCAAATTTTTTTATACAGTGCCACCTGAGGGCCTGAGGATCAGGGACATCCAGTAATCATTTTTGGCGTAATCCCTTGTACACAGAGATTTCTCCAGACTTTTGGAATCTGTTGATATGTTCTGTGGATGAGATAGTCGTTGCAGTTTTACATTGAGGAAATTGTTCAACAATCTGTAGATACAGTTTGCAGACTGGTGAACCAGATGCTCTTTTTATACCCAGTCATGGTACTGACCTGTTGCCAATTAACCAAATTAGTTGCAAAATGTTCCTCTAGCTGTTTGCTTTTAGTAGCACTTATTTTTCCAGATCTTTGTTGCCCTGTCCCAACTTTTTTTTTCGAGCTGTGTTGCTGCTATCAAATTTAAAATGTGTGAATATTTATATGAACGAGTAAAATGCCTCACTTTCAGGTATGTTTTGTTTGTTCTATTATATATAAAATACAGATGTATTTGAAAATTCTTATGTTTACATTTTACAGTGTCCCAACCGTTCTTTGAATTGGGTTTCTGTGTAGAGTTTCTCCCCATTAATCTGGGTACTCCAGGTTCCCCCCCAGTCCAAAGATATGCACAATTGGGCTTATTGGCGTTTTGAAATTGCTCATAGGTGTGTTTGAGTGTAAATGGTTGTATGAGTGTTGGCCCTGCAATGGACTGTTCAGGGTCTACACCAGCCTCCCCGCAAACCTAGTACGACTGGTTCAGTAAATGAATGAATTAAAATGGATAAAATGTGAATTGTAATTTTTTTTTTTTTTTTTGCATTTCTTAAATTTATGAAAGGGCATCTAATAAGTTTAAATGCTTGAAATGTATTCAAGATGTTTCTTGGTGGAGTTTTCATTAATAAAATAGTACTGTAGTCTTTCGCTATT
>JBCNYG010000004.1:23886485-23897153 GCA_039654305.1 Porochilus rendahli | reverse complement strand
ATGCAAATATTGAATGAGGCGTAGTATATGGAGAATTATTCAAATCTTTTTTTCTTTTTTTTTTTTTTTTCTTTTTTTTTTTGAGGCCAAAGTCTGAGGTGCATAACGCCGTCTGAGGTCTGAGTAATTTTTCAGCTCATACAAAATACAAATTTGGCCCGGTGGTAGGGTGCTGGCTTACTGATCTGAAGGTTGGGGGTTCACGCCCCACTCTCAATGGGTTGTCACTGCTGTCCCTCCAGTGCTGCTAAGAGGGTTATCAAAGGCCAGCCAAGTCCCTCACTGTCTGTGGTAAGATACATGTAAAAAAAAACATTGCTGTCGTTTGAAAAGAACAGGCCCTTGGGATGCCATCAGGGTGTTTCTGCTCTGTGATGGCCTGGCGAGCTGTCCAGGTGTACTATGCTCTCGCACAGAGTCGGCTGAGGTGGGTGCCAGCCTCCCGGCGACTCAAATTAGGACTAAGAAGTTCAGAAAACGAATGAATGAACTTGTCTGATGTCAGTGATGGAGAATTCCGCTCGTAGCAGATTACCAGTCAAAACTGATCAGAAACAAGAAATATTTTAAATTAATAGTAATGGTCAGGGAGGCATGTTGGTGTAGTGGTAAGGCACTCACAGCAAGAAGGTCCTGAGTTTGAGTCCCAGCCTCAGCGAGGGCATTTCTGTGTTGAGTTTGCTTGTTTTTCCTCTGCTTGCTTGTTTTTCCTCCTGGTACTCTGGTTTCTTCCCAAAGTCCAAAGACATACACATTAGGTTAACTGGCTGTTCAAAATTTCCCACAGTTGTGAGAGTGGAAGTACACACAACACTATTATATTATTATTATATTATAACAATATTTATCAGGTCACATGTATTGTTGGATGCTGTAGTAACTTCTTGACGTCTTTGCAGAGAAGTTTGTAGTCTGTTTTGCTTTGTTTGGTAACACCGACCATGAAACGCATCCGAAACACAATCATATCATGCCATCTGTTTATTGATGTGAACAATGTACACCAAGCATGTATTGTACGGCATCAGTAATCATATGCTGAATTATGAATGCAGCTATGTAGGCATGCTCTGAAACCAACTGCTGCTTTTACAGTTAAAATGATTTCTTGCAGGTGAGTGTCTTAACTGACCAAGTGGAAGTCCAAGGAGAAAAGATAAGAGACCTAGACTTGTGCCTTGAGGAACACCGTGAGAAACTGAACTCCACTGAGGAAATGTTACAACAGGTGTGTTGTTGGATGCTCACTGTCTTCCAACCTGTTATATAGCAGCATGTAATTTACATAATTAAGTCTGGGTACATCAAGCATTTACAATACGTGTATTTACAATACAATAGTTTGAGGACACCTGACCAAGACTCATATATTGGCATTCTTCAAATTGTTCCGTCAATGTTAGATGCACAAAATCTGGTGGAATATCTGTACATATTTTAGCAATACATTTTTTCTTCACTTGGACCAATAGGTTCAAACCTGTTTCAGCATGACATAGCTCTTGTGCACAAAGTGAGCTCTGTGACGACATGGTTTGCTAAGGATGCAGTGAATGAACTTGAGAAGAAACTGATCATTTGGATGCCTTCTACTTGGCAGGTCTCTTTTTCCAACATCAGCACCATGCTATTGCTCTTTGTGGTTGAAGAAGTTTCCATTGACACTCCAAAATCACATGTAGAACCTTCGGAGATGGGTGGATGTTTTTTTAAGAGGAAATTGGGGGACAAAATCTGGAATAGGGTGTTCAGAAACACAATATAATTGTTATGGTCAGGTGTCCACAAACTTGCTTCAAAATTTTTGTAAAGGATCCACTGTCTTCTGATCTGTTCATGTATATTGATCCTGAATATTCTTTTGTTCGTCATTTCAGGAGCTTATCTGTAGGTCAGCGCTTGAGAACCAGAAGTTGGAACTGATGGCAGAGATTTCCAGTTTAAAGCTAAAGCTGACTTCTATGGAGAAGGAGAGAATAGACTTTGATGAAAGATTCAGAGACAGTGAGGTTGTAGATCACATATTTGATCACATTTTGCTGTATAACATATTCTTAAAATGAAACGAAAGGCAAGCCCTTCAAACTCCTGTTACACATGAACATATATCTAGCGTATATAGCATATTATCTTCACCTAGTTGATTTTAATTACAGTTTTGAAGTTACAATCTGCTAAAATCAGTTTGATAGTGTGCATAAGCCAGTTTGAAAAGGCTGCTGATTGACTCTCACGAGTGCTCGAAATCATTAGAATACAGTAGGATGTTAATTCCCCAGCTAATATAAGGCAAGTTAATGGCACAAATAACAGTATACAGATATTAAACTATCAATTCAGATATAAACTAATGAATAAAATAAAACTTCTGAATAAAATAAAACTAGGCACAAATACAAACCACACGTGCTTTCCTTCATATACATCAATCAAGAGACCAATTGCACATATGAAAGAAAAGAATACAGCACCATGTATTCATATGCACATTTGTTCCATATTACTGTACATATGTACTATACACATTTGTATCTATATTATATTACATTACAATGTTGACCCCTATACACCTTGTGTATGGAGTAATTGCATGTAATGATCATGCATGATTTTAAACATATTACGCATGCATGATTTTATTAAATTTGTGTTTAATTTCCTTTTAGATAAGAAAGCTAAAAAAAATGCAAAGGCTACCAAGTGCTATTTTTTCTCTATACTGCTCTCAGGTTCCCTAGAAAACCGTTACCATTTACTAGTTATTACCAGTAACTTTGTTCTGTCTGTGGATATGCTTGTCCGAGAATGCCAAATTTCCTGTGAGTGTGTGTCAGGAGGACGTGTATGGGAAGCTTGTGAGCTAGTGCTGTGTACAAACACATGGAAACTTTATGGATAAAGTAAAACATGCTGGAAACAGATGGATGCCTGATGGTCACACACATGCTGACATTAGCTTTCCAGAGTTTTCTTTTTGGACAGTTTCCTGCCTATGAAATTGTTTGTCTTTGACTACAAAGTTAAGCTGCAGAAATAATACAGGTTTCATCGAACAGGATATGAATTCATCAACCCATATGATCCAGATCAGACAGATTCAGCCCATTCCCTTTTTTTGAACTATCTTCAATTGTCTGGCAAGGGATAAGGCAAGACACTTTAACAGAATTGTAAGTGTGTTTGGTCTAGGATGGCCAACAGTGTTTTTTTGAAGCAAAAGAAGGTCAGGCTTTTCTTCCCTTGTCTCTTTTTTGTGTCTTTCACTTTGTGAGTTTATTGCCGTACCAAAGCTGTGCTCTTGAATACCATGTTTTCATTCTCTAGTAACTGAAACAAAATCCAAACAAAATGGTGTTTAGGCTTAAAACCTTTTAAAACTGACTCTTTTTACACATACTCACCCAGGTAACTCTAAATTATTTAAGTCAATGTCTCTTTTACTGTTTATTTAATTATACATGTCTGGTTTTACACTGGAAAATCTTTTCAGTGGTTTAATCCATTTATGACCTCAGGCTGGTCGCTTCTTTATTGAATCGTAAATTTCTCAATAAAGGTTGCTAGACACTCTTAACAAAAAGCTTATTGCCCTCAGGCCTTAGCGCTGAATAGAAGTGGCTGTCATTGGATTTTTGTTCTTGAACAATGGCTAAGATTGACTATCAAGTCTTTGATATTTGAGCATATATCATGGTGAAAATTGCAGTGTTATCTGATTAATCACGATGGAAAAAAATATTGTGTATATATATATACATATTGTTTTTTTTCCTCTCTCAGGGTTTGATGCTAGAAATTAATGAGCTGAGGTATCGCATGTCTGAGATGGAGAATGAACGCTTGCAGTATGAGAAGAAACTGAAGTCTACCAAGGTTAGCTTGATGACTGGCATTTATCTCACTCTGATAGTATTTATCATACAGCATCTAGTCGGTTTTCTGTTTTCACTGCTTTATCATTTTCCTCCACTTTTTTCTTCAAATATAATTGTTTCTGATTTCCATTGCGCTTTGTGACGACCTGCGCTGACTCTACTCCGTGTCATTCCTTCTTAAAGTATCTGTTTTTCCTCCCTGCTCACTTTCTTTCTCTTTTCTTTCCTGGCTAACGTGTGCACTGCTAGTCGCTAATGGCAAGACTGTCTAGCCTGAAAATCAAAATGGGCCAGATGCAGTATGAAAAACAGAGGAAGGAACACAAAATCCAGGCACTCGAGGTTGGCCTACCTTGCTGATGTTGCAATGTTATAATTTGCATGTATTTGTACTTATTGGAATTCACATTTATATTTAAAGTGTGCAACATTAAATATATCTACTATTTATTATTTTCTAAGCTTTTCTAAGCACATTTCAGACTCAACCATTTTCAAATGAATGGTGCTTCCTTGTTATGAGATAAAAATGAATCTGAAATACATACTTACTGTTATAACAGCACTTTCATTATTATTTACTTTCACAAGTAAATATAAAATCCCAGTCGTCTGCAGGAATGCTGTGATATATTAACAAATGTTTTCCACTGGAATGAATAAGCTTCTGCTAAGGCGTACTTCCTGATTAATACACTGGGTTACTGATACAGCAGATGTCTTTGTTACAGACAGAAATCCAGCAGGACATTTAAACACACTAGGTGTGTGCAGAAGTAGAAAAAAACATGTTTTTTACTTATGTATTTCCATAGCCATGGGTTTTCCAATTGTAGAATCTCAAAATAGGCAATGAATTAGGCATTCATAGCATTCATCTCTTTTGCAATTTTATGGGGAATCAAACAATTTTGGATAAAGATTTGAATATTTGATCTTAGCACCACAAAATGCATTCTTTCCTGCAGTACTCTAATCCCTCTTCCCCAAAATCTATGAAGGCTACAACACTAACAAAAATACCACCATCTGCGCTACAGCCAATCATGAAAAGGGTGCATTGATGTCCTTGATGCTGAATGGATGGAATAGTGTTGTGTGGCCTCTATAGTTATTTCCAATCAACCATGCCAGGGCTATGTATGACCGTCTTTCTTTCTGTCTTTTTTTCTTTCTTTCTGTCTTTCTTTCTTTCTTTCTTTGTTCTTTCTGTCTTTCTCTCTGTCTTTCTCTGTCTTTCTCTCTGTCTTTCTTTCTGTGTTTCTGTCTTTCTTTTTCTTAGGGCATACAGAACAGACAGCTAGCAGAACTTGAAAGTATATTTGCAGAATTTGACAGAAAGTGTATTGAACTAGAGTCAATGACAACACCTTTAATACAAACTGAAAATTCCCAAAAGAAAACTTTGGAATAAAAATAGATTGTCTATAGTTTAATATTCTTAGGCTTAATGTCATACAAGTACAAGTTATTTTTCTATATATTTTTAAAATATATTTTTATATAGTTATGTTTTTAAGTAGTTATGTAGTTATATTTATTAAGTATACTACATTTCCATGATGGTACTGGTTTACAGAGAAAGACCTCAGCATGTTTTGCTAACCACAGCTATGCACTAATTTAAGACACCCTAGCCTTTGGAATCTTTTGGGTGAGACAGTAAACAGCAAAACGCTCCATAGTCGCAGCTTTCGAAAAGTTGCCTGTTCAAAGGATCTGCCAGCTGTATGAGGTGCGGGGTGGGGGTGGGGGATAAACAGGGTGATGATTTGTTAATAGATGGCGTGGCGTTGCTTGAAATCAGCACTTCTTTTATGATCTGTGTTTTGCGGGTGTGGATGTTTTTAGGAGGAGCTGACTATATTAAGAAGGCAGCTGGATGGTAAAGACGGTGAATTAAGGAGGTTACAGGATGAGACAGGGTCCAGATCGCCCACACCTGCAGGCTTAGAAACCACAGAGAGAGGTGAGTCAGCATCCGTCTGCTCCAACACACTGGGAATAATTCCAATACAACACAGAGCCGAGTTCTGACATGCCACTATGACCTTCTTTTGTTTGATTAAAAAAAAGGTGCTGTAATAGAACAGGCCTTGTTTTATTTTATTCTTAATAACTTACTGCAAATCTGATTAATAAGTATAATGACAGATATTGTATCTCATTACTCTGTCTTCCATGCAGAGGATACTTTTAAGCAGAGGCTCAAAGAGAAACGTAAGGGAGGCTTAAACTTCTATGTAATTATTTACACCTGTTGTCTTGCACACTTCTATTCCTCTCTCAAAGTCTGCATGTATGTACTCATTGTGCTTGCGTTTCTATATAATGAACAATTGGTCGTGCCTAAGCCAGTTATTGAAGTTGTTATGGGAGGGAAAATACTTCAGCCGACTCCGGCGAGGGCAGAGTGCACCCTGGACAGCTCGCCAGGCCGTCGCAGGGCAGAAACACTCTGACGGCAATGGGCTACTCTTTACGTACGATCGTAATGGTTCTTTTACATGACTCTCACCACAGACAGTGAGCGACATGGCTGGCCTTGTTAGCTGCACTGGGGGGACAGCAGTGACGACCCAGTGATAGTGGGGCTTGAACCCCGACCTTCAGGTCAGCAAGTCAGCACCATACCACCGGGCCACCATCGCGCACATATTAAACAACAAAAAAACGACTAGGCTGTTCATTTGTTAATGTGTAAATACTTATCTTACGCAAAGCACTATACGTGTGGGAGATATTAACGATCGTGATCTACTGTGCATTGCTAAAGCATTACAGACAGCTTGACGCTGTCTCCGGCTTTACAGGTTCTTTGGCTACTCCGGTTTCCTTATGTGTATAGTCCTGCAATGGACTGGTGACCTGTTCAGGGTGTACCCCGTCTTCACCCAGTGTCGGCCTCCCCGTGACCCTAATATTAGGATTAATTGATCGGCAAATGAGTGTGTGGGTTTTCCAAGTGAAACCTCTAAGTGAATTTTAAATAAACAGGTTGGACTTTTTTTTCTCAGCCCAGGGAAACAAATCTAATTTCTTGCTTGTGCTTATTACAGACACAATAATGTAGGTTCAAAAAATTTCGATCTAAAGATCTAAACCAGCTTGCCAGCACCGGGCCGGTACTTTCACCAACAAGCAATCTTCTTTCCTGTGTCCATTAACAGTCATGCCCGTTTGCCCTCCAGCTCCTGTCAACACTTTTATCAGCTGCCTTCATCCTTTCTTTTCTTTCCCTGTCCATATAATTCTTCCTAGGACATCTCCGAGGCTGGAGGTCTGCACACACCACTCACAGTAAACTATATGGAGCTTGCCCATATGTGATGCCCTTACTGTCGGACCTGCTCTCCCTCTATAACGCTGGAATTCATTTTCTGCCTTCTGTCAGCATCCACGTGCATCCATTTGACTGACAGAACTTGTGTTCCTTTACCGGTGTTTTACTGCCTGCTTTGTACATTGCAGATTTGGAAGTGCAGAGAATGAAGAAGGCAGTTGAGTCACTTTTGGCAGCCAATGAAGAAAAGGTACTTCCTCTAATAATTCATAACATTTCTTTTGTTTATGATGTTTGGGAGATAATTAAAAAAAAATAAATCTGTGATTATCTTTTGGTCCTGTTCCATAGGACCGCAAAATTGAGGAGCTTCGACAGTCTCTAACACGTTACAAGAAGGTGCAAGACATGGTCATGTCAGTGCAGGGCAGAAAAGGTGAACAGACTGTATTTTTAATTTGATTCAATATCTGATCATCTTTGTCCAGTCAAATCGAAACCTGGAGCTCGCAGGTTTGAATCCAGGAAAAATGGCATACATTCACTTCTATGTCACTCAACGCCGATTGTGGGTGAATAGTGCCTTCCCTCTGAGCGTGTTAGGCTGCCCCTGACACTTCGTAAAGATGAGGGTGGTAGCATCATGTGCCACGGAGGGGGAATGTGCTTGCTTATGCCCCTTCCTGGTCGGCCATATGTTAGAAAGGCCACACATAGTCGGCTACGACGAAATTATTAGGAGGGGGGGGGGTGAAAACAAAACCAAAAAATTACTCTTTCCAATTTTTGTTTTCCAGATAAATTGAAGGAAGACGAAAGTGATGAGAGCCACAGTGACAGCTCTCTTTCCATGTCCATGGCAATGTCGGTTTCTGTGGATACCGAGAAGTCTGTTGTGTCATGTGCCGAGGAAGTGAAGGGTCAAGATGTGGTACGATGTCTAAATTCATTGTAGCTGAAAGTTATTTGATCTCAACACCAGACAGTCTTATGTGCAGTGCTGGGATCGTTTGTCTTTTATTGGTTACTGTTTTTCATCTGGCTCTGTGGTGTGGTTTCAGATTCTGTATTGTTTCTGGTGTAGCCTGCCAATAGTTTTCTAAAAGGCTGAAAATCGTTTTATTTTTTAACTTGGCAAGGCTTTTGATCCAACTTGAGCAGACGACATTTCCTGTCAACTCCAAACCTCGTTCAGAGTCTACAGATGATTCGTATTAAGAGCATTTCATAGCGCCCAGGATTGATTTCACTTGCAGCTTTCAAGCTGTTCGCTTTAATGTATAACAAGCTCTTAGGGCCTGCGACGGCCTGGCGAGCCATCCAGGGTGCACTCTGCCCTCGCCGAGAGTCGGCTGAGATGTAGAATGAAAGAATAGACAACAATAGAATGAAAGAGGGGCGGCACAGCAGTTAGTGGTTGGCATGTCCAGCTAACAGCAAGAAGGTCCTGGGTTCGTTTCCCATTCTCGGGAGTTTTTGTGTGGAGTTTGCGTGTGCTTCCTGCTGTTGTGTGGGTTTCCTCCCACAGTCCAAAAACATGCACATTCGCTTAATTGGCTGTTCTAAATTGCCCCTAGGTGTGGAAGTGAGTGTGATTGGATGTGTGTTTTCTGTGATGGTCTGGCCAGCTGTTCTGGGTGTACCCTGCTTTTGTCCAGTGAGATTGAGATAGGCTCCAGTTACTCTGTGACCATATTAGGATTAGGCAATTCGGCAAATGAGTGAGTGAGTTCGATTCCCAGCTCGGGCGTTTCTGTGTGGAGTTTGCATGTTCTCCCCGTGCTTGCGTGGGTTTCCTCCGGGTACTCAGGTTTCCTCCCACAGTCCAAAAACATGCACAATAGGCTAAATGGCTGTTTCAAATCCCCCCTAGGTGTGAGTGTGAGTGCGAATGGGTGTGTGACTGATGGCCTGGTGAGTTGTCCAGGGTGTACCCCGCCCTCACCCAGAGTCGGCTGAGATGGGCGCCAGCCTCGCTGGGACCCTAATTAGGAATAAGCGGTTTGAAAATGAATGAATGAATGAATATCATGGCTGCTTCTTTACCCTGGGTTTGACAGTCAAAACCTTTGCCACGGTCAGAGTAATTATCACGAGTCCACCAAGATCCCTCAAGATCATCACGAATCGATCCCTTGACCCCCCCACGATTCTCTTAAATCATGGAGATCGTGGACATCACGCCCCAGTGTAAACCTTGGTTAACAAAGTGAAACACATTGCTATTTTACATTTGTTCTTACTTTACATATTTTAAAATACCACACTCACTAATAATTGTTACTTGCTTCAAGGTGTCAGTTTGCATACAAGTAATAAATGTCACGGTATTCTTTTCTTTTATATGTACAGTACAAATGGATATACAAATTCACATAAATTGTAAATATGCCTAGTTTTATTTTAGTATGCTAGTTTATATTTGACTGGAGAGTTTAATATCTGTAAACTGTTATTTATGCCATTATTTTGCCTTATATTCATTAACGGATTCACGTCGCATTCTCGCAATTTTGTGTGATTTCGTGCACTCACAAGAGTGAGACAGCAGACTTTTTTTATACATTTTAATGCAAACGATCAAATGGATTTTGGCAGATTACACCTTTAAAATTTTAAGTTAATACCACCTGATAATGAAAATACGCATATGTTCATAAGTAACAGGAGGGGAAAGGTTTTAATTAATCGAGGTGAACTTTGTCTGAGTGGCCTCCTGAGGGACGAATTTAGTAATGATCCAACTTTAAACAACTACAGAACGTGGAAAAGACATTTAATGAGTCTAGTTCCGATCTGGTGCTAAGAATAGCCTGCTCTGTGGGTCTAACAGCATACGCTTGATGGCATTGTGTGGGAGCACTTTGTTCAACACACACACACACACACACCCTCTAAATCACAGCACCATAGACTGTCTGGGTCGTTGACATATTGATGATTTTCACATTGACGTTAAGGGTTTAATGCTTCATCACAGGCACTCTATATAGTTAACATACTATTAAACCACCAGTGACCAGATGTGGCAGTTGAATATATGACTGATCATAACTCAGAGCTTGTGTGGGCTTCCTCCTATAGTCCAAAAACATGCACATTCGACTAGACTGGCTGCTCTAAATTGACCTTAGTCAATGGCTTAGTCAAAAGCTGTTCAGGGTGTACCCTGCCTTCACACAGTGTAGGTGAGATAGGCTCCAGCCTCCCTGCAACCCGAACAGGAGTAGGCGGTTCGGCAAAAGAGTGTGTGGGTGAGTAAATGTTTTAAAGCAGGTGAATTAATTCGATTAAAATGGTTTTGTCTCAGTGTATCATTAGATTCATGCACTTCTTTAATCAAAAAAGGCTGTGCTTTACAAATATGTTTTCCTGTTTTAAAAACCATCATTATGACACAATTTTGTTAATGATTTATTTTATTATTTAATTAATGATTACATTAAATAAAAACAACTTCCTGTGTGTGTGTGTGTGTGTGTGTGTGTGTGTGTGTGTGTGTGTGTGTGT
>JBCNYG010000004.1:23820619-23834962 GCA_039654305.1 Porochilus rendahli | reverse complement strand
TATATGTGTATATATATATATATGTATGTATGTATGTATATATATGTGTGTGTGTGTGTGTATATGTATATATACATATGTGTATGTATTTTTATATATATATATATTTATATATATATACACACAGTTGTGTGTGTTCAAAATAATAGCAGTCCACCATCACTAACCAGATCACTCAGTGTTTTTGGTAGAAATAATATTTCTGTATTGTAAATAATTGATAAGTTGCTGCAGTAGAGTAATAGGAAACCAAGAGACACAACAATCATGACCAGCATGCTCCTGAATATGTGTTTTTCAGTGATTAAATAAAAGGGGCATATCAAAATAATAGCAGTATGTACTGTATGTACTGTGTCGTGCAATTATTGTTTTTCACAGACTGATTGACCTCACTATCAAATAGATGACCCTTAATTAAGGACAAACAAAGGCAGCTAATGTTGTACTTGTTGGTAATAGTGCATTACTCTCAGCAAAATGGGTCGTTCCAGACATTATTCAGAAGAACAGCGTACTTTGATTAAAAAGTTGATTGGAGAGGAAATACATATAAAGAAGTGCAGAAAATTATAGGCTGCTCAGCAAAAGTGATCTCAAATGCTTCAAAATGGCAACCAAAGCCAGAAAGACGGGGAAGAAAACTGAAAACTACTATTTGAATGGATCGAAGAATAGCCAAATTGGTGAAGACTCGGCCATTAATCAGCTCTAACAAGATGCAAGATGATCTAAGCTTACCTGTGAGCACTGTAACAATTAAAAGACGCCTGTGTGAAGCCCAGCTATCAGCAAGAAGCCTCTGCAAAGTTCTACTGTTGCAAAAATGACATGTATTTTTTGCCAGAGAACACATTGCCTGGCCTAAAGATAAATGGCGCAACATTTTGTAGACTGATGAAAGCAAAATTGTTCTTTTTGGGTCTAGAGGCCTCAGACAGTTTGTCAAAAGACCCTCCAACACTGAATTCAAGCCACAACACTTTAAAGACCGTGAAGCATGTTGGTGCAAGCATCATGATATGGGCATGTTTCTCATACTATGGTGTTGGGGCCTATTTATCGCGTACGAGGGACCATGGACCAGTTTGGATACAGAAGAGGTCATGTTGCATTATGCTGAAAAGGAAATGCCATTGAAATGGATGTTTCAACAAGACAGTGACCCCAAACACACCAGTAAGCGAGCAGCATCTTGGTTCTAGACCAACAAGATTAACGTTATGGAGTGGCCAGCCCAGTCTCCCGACTTCAATCCAAGCTGTGGGGTGACATCAAATCTGCTGTTTTCGAGGCAAAACCAAGAAATACTGAGGAATTGTGGAAGTCCATCCTGGGTCCAAATTTTTTCCTCTGTGTGATCTGTAAAATCAGTTGCATTTTCCTACAGTTTTTATTTTCTTTTTCATTTCTGTAAGTGATTCGTAAGGCCAGAAGGCTGGAATGTTAAATGAAAGTAGTTCAATCTTCAGAAAATAGTGTCTGTGATTGGATTTTTTTTCTACACAATTAAACAGTTGAATGAATATCTTCCAAGATTGGTGATTCCGTACATTTTGCGAGGGGTTGAGTGTAAAGATAAAATTTTTTGCAGAACTTTCTATATTAGCCTGCTAAGCCTAGGAATCTCATCAGGCCACGCCTGTTTATGTACACTCCAACACTGTCAAGGCCTGCTAGACACTGGTTCATCATCCTCTTTCTTTTCCAAGGGAATGACTTTATATTGGTACAAGCAGCTCTGGGTGATAGAAGCTGATATTTCTTCGGCTCTCACTGTAAGTGGAACGCACCATTACCCTTTTAGTAAGTCACATGTTTTGCCTTTGTAATCTTTTCTCTGCAGTCTTCTATTCTTGACATGAGTCAGTGTTTGTCAGGGAATTTTCTTTCCGGTAGTCGGTGCAGAACTAAGTGAACTAAGTGAACCGAGACACAAGGTGAAGCCCATTCGCTCTGGCTTGGCTCAGTGTCATTTGTCAAATGATGTTATTTTCCAGCATGTACGACACTTCCCTCTGCGTTAATTTGGACTTATGTGGGTTGACGCAGAACAGGTGCTGCTTGATAGGTCATGTATTTCCGAAGTCCACGTCATGTTAAGCGATGTGGGACTTACTTGGCACATCAGGGAATAATGCCTTAAATTCTAACAGGAGATCGCCGAGTTGAGTTGTCTTTGTGTGGCAAGTGGCTAAGCTTCCGTGGTAGGTCAGACAAGATGTTGGAGTTGCTCAGTCCCATAGGACGATCATCATTTAGTTTCATGCCAGAGTCTTCCTCAGATTCGGCCTGAGGGTAGCTGCTCACCACTAAGACTTCGCTGGTCCTCTGGTGGTAGGCCTTTAACATGTTGATGTGACCTATTTGAGAGGTTTTTCATCAGTCAGCGGTCCTTATGATTTCGTCGACATCATTGACTTTTCTGATGACCTCATATGGAACATTGTACCTTTCTTGCAAATGGCTTCCAGGGACAGGTAATAATAATAATATTACATAGATGCTAAAAGGACATTGATCTTCAAATCTGCATTCTGTATCAGGTTTATAGATGTCAGGTTTTATTCTGTACTAACAAAAATATATTTGGACTTCTGCATCTACAAGGAACACTCTGCAAGGTAATCCTGATCTGAACTTCTGGGCAGAACCATATTTACAACTTGTACTACATCCAAATCCCTCCCATTTCTAACATTGTTTTATTTATTATGCTTCTCATCTCTGAAATTCACTTCCTGTTAAGATCTCCAAACTGCCACTTGCACTCCAGTTACTGCTGCATCCTTTTGTAGGAACTAAAAACGCCAGTTTGCCTATCCCTCCAAGTCTGCTTGCTTGTCTGGCATCGCATAATGGTTTACAATTGCTTGTCTTTTGGTCTTACCTAATATTTATATTTATAGTGATATGCCGTTTCTCCAGCACCTTATCTGTATATTATCAGAATCTCTACTAAAGATAAGAGCTATGCAAGTACTAAGATTAAATTGCATTAGATAACAGTTTGTTTTCAATCGTACTCCAGATGCAAATTTATCATTATCAAGGCTTTACATTCTAGATGGTTATATCAGGAATTAATAATAGTTGTAAATGTGTGAAATTATATTTGTTTCTAAAACTCAGGCAGAAGGATACAATTGCACGAGTAGGTTTTCAGTTTGAAACCCAAGGTAAAAGGCAGTATCCTTTTTAAAAGTGATGCTGTACTTAGTACTGTCTTGTGACTAGGACACCTGGAGCATGTTTCCAATTGTGCATAAAAGATTCCTGGCACTATAAGTTGACAAAAATTGCTTGAATTTAAATATAGAGAAAATGTACACGTGGGCTTATTTTCTCAGTTTGGACATTTAAAAAAAATAAAAAATTAACATTTTTTAAAAGGGTGAAAACTGTGGATTAAACAAGATTTTTGTCTTTGATCCAGTACTATCGAACAAGTTTAATTATTCCCTTCTTGCCTAATGTTATAGTAATTATTTATTTTGTAGATAAGTAATTTTAAATGAATACATGACTGGTACTTGTGCATTGCTGTTCTAGTGGATTAACTGATTTAGTGTATATAATAAACTATTCATTTATAAATTGTATTTTTTTTTTCAGTAAAATTACATAAGTCAATTAAATAATGGCTGAGTGGGCAAAAAGCAACAGATTAATTAAATTTCTTACACTACTATATCAGGGATTTTTTCATAAGGTTGCTCTTTTTCATGGTCCACAAAATAAAAGTACCTGATAATAAAAATGAAGTACGAAAGAGTTACTAAATGTTCTAAACAAATTATGTATTTAAAGGAGGGGTGGTGAGGGTTGGCCGCTCATTTGGAGCCAAGAACCACTGAAGATATCCCACAGTGCACTGGTGCCAGTTATAGTAAGCAAGTTTCTCTGAGGTTTTTGTGTTTTACTATTTACTCACATCCCCCTTCACAGATCCCGCTTGCTCTGACTGGTCTCATAAGCTCTGGTCAACAGAGCAAAATTGGTTAATTATTCACCGGTGACCCAAACACACAGACATAAACACACACACACACACTCTGAGCTGTGTTGGTGAGGCTCATTGTGTGAGCTGCCAGTGTGAGGCTGGATGGGGTGTGATGGAGGGCCGTGGACTCTTAATGCTGTTCTTCTTTTCTCCCTGATTTCATGCCTCTTTTATCATTCACTCACACACCAAATAAACAGCAGAGAACGGGATGAGAATTACTCTTTCCACTTTCTCGATCGCGTTTTCACTTTTTTTAACCCCCTTTTGAATGCTTTAGTAATTCTAGTTCACAGATTCATTAAAGAAATATGTTTTTCTACTTAGTTTTATGATTTGTTCTTTCAGTCTGAAGGTAAGCCTCTGTGTCGTACTTTTATCCTGACAATCTGATTACAAACTAGGAAAAGAATTAGTTGGATTATAGTGTACAATATGTAGGGAATCAAAGCTTACAGTTACCATAATAACCGTAGCTATTACTATGAACAGGGCAGAGTTGATTTAACTTGAAGAAAAAAAACAAACTTTATATTAAAATTGCGAGTGTCCTGATTTCTGCAGCTGTAAGACCGTCCGAGAAAGAGAAGCGAGTTGTTTCTAATCACACTATACAGTGTCTGGTTCTTCTCAAGGTTTCTTCCTCATGGAACCTCAGGGAACTTTCTCAGCCACTTTCACATCAGCCTAAATTAAATTTTTTTTATGTTTACAACATGTAGTGGAAGTTGTTGTATATCTCTGGAAAGCTGTTTTGTGTGAAAGTCCATTGGTAAAGGTGCTATACATACAAATTGTAATTTGAACTGAAAATGAGCTGCAGTGTTATGAGGAAGTTGATTAGTTTCCTATAACAGCACATTGCATAGATATTCCTCATAGATCACGGCAGCTTCTCAATACTACAATGTAATTGGTTTATTTTTCAGGGAAGGGCAAGGTTTGTCTATTTGTAGTTATTTTTTTTATGGTGGGAAATTAGCAGTTACTACAGAAACAATGCATTTGTTTCTACGTGTGCATTCATAACCTGAATAACTACAGCCAGCTCTACTGTCAGCGCCATGCTGTTATAGCAAATGAATCAACCTTTCCCAACTAGCTTTATGATTTCATCCACACTTGGGAAAGTTTTGTGTGTTTTAATAATTTATCGTAATCTTTAACCCAGCTTGAAATTTAATATCAGCCTGAATATACTCAACTGCTGCACTGGGATTTGTTCCAGTTTTAGTGAGACTCAGCAAAGTTCTGCATTTTGAAGATGATGATTAATCTGTTTTTTTTTCAAGGTTGTTTGGACCATCTGTCCACCGTTATGTGTACCAGCACAGTACACAGCACCCCCACCCCTAGAAAAATGCTGTTTATGAATTCTGAAAGCTTTTGCTTCAGAACTGTAGTCCCCATCATCTAATATATTTTATGTTTAATCGTAGTTAGGCTCTGGAGAGGCGGTGCTAAAGTCTGTTAGCCCAATCCCAACTTGAACACCTTAAGCTTGAAGAACTCGATGTGTGGTTTTAGTTAAATGGCGCCACGGCGCACACAGCTCGAAGATCTTTGGAAGTGCTGAGGAAAATGTTTCCGGTTTGGGTGATCTCACAGTGTTGGGTGGCCGATCCATTCCTGGACCTCCTTATGATCTTTTTCTTTTTCTGGGGACTACCCTGAATCACAAGTGTATGCTCATCAGCCCCAAACTCTCGAAGCCCTTGAGGTCGCTATTCAGCAGGATATAGCCTCTGTTCTTCCACCCATCATGACCTGTCGAGCCATGGCATCCTTCAATTTTTTATTTATTTTTTATTTTTTTTGATTTACCTCTGAAATGGAGGAGGTTTTATTGGATCACCCTGTATAAGAAGTGTAGTACTGTTGCAGTGCTTGTACAGATTTTCCAGAGAACATGACTTAAAACTACTAAGGATGTTATGGGGAGCTCTGCTCTTATGCAATGGCTGATTTTATACATTATGCCGAGAGTACATGCTTATATTTGATTAGTGAACTAATGACATGAATTGGATTCAGTTGTTTCTGCATAAAGCAGCTTTACATCTCTCCCCGCCAAATTTTTACAAATTTTGTAAAGAAATTGAAGTTACAATTTTATATATCCTATAGGTCGTTTACATCCACATGATGTACGTAATCATTTACACATGGATGTATTTCATTCCTCTCACGGACTGATCCTGTCTTTGTGTGTGGCCCAGCCAGGGAAATTTACAGAAGTCTAATCCCTGTCTCTCACTGTCCGGCTGAGCACCTCTCCTCACTTCCTGTTCTTGCACACTCTCTTTTTACAACTTGCAAATGGCCCAATAATGTGTTTGCTCTGACAGACAGAAGAGTGTGGAGCAAACATTTGCACTCCCACTCGGAGCTGTACACCACTTCTGTGGCCCACCGTGTGAATAGCTAATGCTCCGCTTTGCCTTTTCTTTAAAGCCGGCAGACCTGACCACCATTGCATACATGTATCCATACGGCATGGAGAGCTTTTTACGCAGTCAGTTTGTAACTCTGTGATTTGAGTAATTGTTCAAAAGGTCACCCACTCATTAATATTTTTAAAGCACCCCCTCTTCAGCCCATGAACAGTCTGCATGCACAGCCCAAGTTTGTGCATGGACTCCACATGAACAGCATCACATCCACACTCTGCACCAATCAGAAGACACCAGTCACCTGTCCAGCACACCCCAATAAAATATGCAAATCATCAGGTCTGAACCAGATAAGGCTTCACATCTGCGGAGACTTCATTCTGGCCAGAGGAGGCACTGTGGACATTATTCAGACCATGCTCGGGCATCTTGTGGAATTATATGGACATTATCATTCATTACTCATTCCTGTGCGTCCATGAGAATTAACCACACACACACCCATACAGAGACTTTGGAAATAAGTAAGTTGCATGGAAAGAAACTGTGTGTGATTTCTTAGATCATATACCTGTTCTAACCGGACAACCTGTGGAGTTTGCAATGACATTTAAATCAATAACTAAGGAGTAAACCATCATCGTCACAGAGGTCACGTATTGGAATTCAAAAATCCAACCCCTCATTTACAGTAATGGTGCCGACATTCTGCATTGTACGATGTAAGGTTTGCGGTGGATGGTGTACCTCAAGGTCCCTGGGTTGAAATTATTGGGAGTGCATCTACCTCCCAACTCTTTAGTTCATGTCAGATGTATTATAATATTCCCTTAACAGGCTCTTATTTTTTTTTCCTTCTCTCACAAAAAAAAGGTACTTTGTCTACTGTTGTTACTAAGAAACAACAAAGCCCCCTTATCCAAAATACTTTCCTGTTGAATATATTTTTATAATTATAATAACAGTATTTGCTTCACAGCAGGAAGGTCCTGGGTTCGATTCCCATGCTTGGGTGTTTCTCTGTGGAGTTTTCATGTTCTGTCCGTTCTTCTGTGGGTTTCCTTCCGCAGTCCAACAACATGCACGTTAAGCTAACTGGCTTTTCCCATTTGTAACTTACATTTGTCATGTTTTGCAAAAATTTTTTACTGACACATCAAGAAGTTAGTTAGGACTTCTTTACAATAATAGTAAAAATATAATCGAACCTTTAATTACCTTCTTTTGCAGGTGTGTGTGGCCTGATCGTCCCTCAAGAGGACATGCCGTTCTGTGACTCGGGGATCTGCCCGGACATCATCATGAACCCGCACGGATACCCCTCCAGAATGACTGTAAGCCCCGCCCAGTGGAAGTGAATCATTTCCTTCTTAGTGTTAATTCAGTGCTACGACATAAAGCAGATATACGTTACTACGTTACCATTTTATTCTTTTGGAGATGTTTGAGATAAAATACAATAAGTAGTTAAAATCAAAAGCCTCACCCAAGATCCCAACCAATGGCAGCTCAGAAGTAAGATTTTAACATAATTCAATTCTGGCATTTCAGAAGCTCTTCATCTGTTACATGGAATTATTCAAAAAATATGATTTTGTATCTGATTATTTTATTTCTGCTTTTAGCAAAACCTGGTTTATAATCAAACCCTGATTTATTATCACTTTATAAACCATAAACTCTCTGAAGTGTTTTTAACTACAGCTATTTTTGCATTTTTTTTGTTTGTTTGTTTGTTTGTTTGTTTACTGCAATTGTAATTCGGTTTAAAATGTATTTACCCCAAATGTATTTTGATTCTACACCAAATTTGAAGTGTGTGTTTGGGTGCACCCAGCAGGCCCTCAGATGGAAGCTGGTATAAGTAGAAGAAAAGGATTCACCATTTCAGTATGAGGAGTTCAAAGGCCATTCAGCCCTTTTTGTGCATAGCTACAGTGGTGCACTGGACCGCGACCGTGTCCATGATGTCACATTCTCCAGCTGCAAAAGCACTGACATCATACACAGTAACCCCCCCCCCTATAAAAAAAATTAAAATAGGTTTTTATTTCTTTAGTTATTTATTGTTTTTTTTTTTAAATACAGGATTTAACTCGCAGTGTAATTGGAAAGGAATAATTATCATGTGCGTGCTTGAAAAGAATGGATAAGAGTCTGCTGTTGCTGTTGCGTCCTGTTTGTTGTGCTAGGTCGGGAAGCTGATTGAGCTGTTGGCTGGAAAAGCAGGTGTGCTGGACGGGCGTTTTCACTATGGCACGGCTTTCGGTGGCAGTAAAGTAAAGGATGTGTGTGAGGATCTTATTCGCTATGGATACAACTACCAGGGCAAAGATTTTGTCACATCTGGCATTACAGGGTAATCACGTCTTCTAATAAACAAAAAGATTAAACAAATGTATATGATGTAATATTTGTGCATTTCTCATCGTAGGGCTCGGAGTACTGCGCCCTTTCTTAAAATGTATTGTTCCATATTTTAACCTTTTGTTTTAATTTGACCTTCTAATATGGCTCTCCCACTGCTGTTTGCAGCGAACCCCTGGAAGCCTACATCTACTTTGGTCCAGTGTATTACCAGAAACTAAAGCACATGGTGTTGGACAAGATGCATGCAAGAGCACGTGGTCCTCGAGCAGTGCTTACCAGGTACAATCATAAGTCTGTTTAGAGAGACATTCGATTAAGAATTTTTCCCTTCTTGCCAGAGTTCCAGGAGATTAAAACAGGGAGGTTTTGCTAGAGCTGATCAATATTCACAAGTAGTTCCTCAAATGAAAAATAAAAACAATTTGGAAGTAGGTCAGCAGTGGGTTTCGTCTGCGTTCTCCAGTTTCCTCCGGCAATCCAGTAAATCCCAGTAGTCGAATTTGGCTACACTAATTGCCCTTTAGTGGTAAATCTGATGATGTTATGTGGAAGCAGGGTGTCTTGAGATGGACTGGTATCTTATTCAGGGTGTATTTGCTCCTCATGTGTTCTACAGATAAGCCATGTCTGTAGTTCTGTTAGCGTAGGGGATCCACTCACTCACTCACTCACTCGTTTGCCAAACTGCTTTATCCTGTTTGGTTGGCTAGGAGGCTGGAGCCTATCTCAGCCGACATTGTGTAAAGTAGGTTTCCCAGTCCATCACAGGGCAACACATGCAACCATTCACATTCATACCTAACGGCACTTTAACTGCGACTTAGCCTAAAGTGCATGTTTTTAGACTGTGAGAGGAAACCGGAATACCCAGTGGGAATCCACCCACCAGTTCTCACCAGCCAGCATTCCACTATCATAGAACAACAGCCAGTCAGGCAGGGTGAAGGGTAACACATAACACAAATAATAAAAAGAAAAGAAAAAAAAAGGGAGATGGGTATAGGGTATGCGGTTAGAATGGTAACCAGGGCAAGAATGCTATTTGTAAATGATTATTACTGTATTATAGGTGTTTTCTTATAATCTTTTTTTTAGTAGGTACAATTTTTACAAGTGCACATGTGCATGATTACGCAGGCAGCCTACAGAGGGTCGTTCCCGGGATGGAGGTCTGCGTCTGGGGGAGATGGAGAGGGACTGTCTGATTGGCTATGGTGCTAGCATGCTGCTGTTAGAGCGCCTCATGATCTCCAGTGACGCTTTTGAAGTGGACGTGTGTGACCAGTGTGGACTGCTGGGATACTCTGGATGGTCAGTAGTGAAGCTTATTAGAGTGTTGTGTACAGAATATTCTCATTATGGGTTTGGGTTTTAATCCTGTCGTTTATGTGCTGCAGGTGCCACTACTGTAAGTCCTCATGCCACGTATCATCTTTGCGCATTCCGTACGCTTGCAAGCTGCTCTTCCAGGAGCTACAGTCCATGAACATCATACCTCGCCTGAAACTGTCTCGTTACAACGAATGATTGCTAGTTCACTGACGCTGCTATTACCCAAGGCGAGGAAGCACTGTTCTGTGAAAGCTGTACACTCTGTCTGCTAGGACAGCTGCTGCAGTGGTTTGTGTACATGTCAAGGTTTTGTGAACCATCAGTGGTTCCATTCAATGTAAATAAGAGGTTTGACACACTGTTTGAAAAGCTCTGCATTAACGTACAGAGGCTGTAATATAATTAGGATGTTACAATATTTACAAAGGTTGCCAAGTTTAGTTTGCATGTGAAAGAAGTGCCTACTTTATATAATAAAAAAAGATAGAAAGAAAGAAATTAGTTTAAATATTCATTGGTTAACTGATTTATTCTTGTTTGCTTTTGGAAATTAATGTATTTTCTGTATGTATATGTAAGTAATAAAGCATCCTTTAAATTATTCAGAAATGGTGTGATGTTACTTATTAATTTATTGTCGCCGCATTATCAATAAACCAATAATCAAAGATTAACGTGGAACGGGTTCAAATCCTGGATGATGCCACGGCTATCCATGGGGGCCCAGGAGAGCTATATGATCGAGCTGTCAGAGAGGGACGAGTGGCATACACTCTTGTGGCTTGGAGGAAACACCTGCAGACCTTCACCCTCATTTTTTCTGTCGGGAGATGAGAGAAGACATGTCTGATGGATGGGACTTGGCCATGAGGAGAATTGGGGGAAATCCAGGAGTCCAGAACCACCTAAAATAAGCTCACTCCAATTGGGTTGATAAATCATGGGCTTTCAGAATATCTCATGGGCTAATTTAGCATGACAGTTATAAAAAAAAATAAAGAAAATCTTGCTAAATGACACATTCTGATTTAATGATCAAAAGCTGCATTCAATAAAAAAAGGAATAAAAAGCTGTATTAAGCAATTACCTCATTCTCATAACCCTCCACTATGCCATCATATGATTGACATTTTTGTCAAATCTTCGTACCAGAGATCAGATCTGCTTGCTCTATGCAAACACCAGTGATCCTGGATAGGTACGTCCCTGCACTCCCACCAAATTTAACCTCTGCCAGTGATTAAGGGTCAATGAAACAGGAAGTGTTTATCCCAGCTGGCCTGATGGTGGGGACGGAGGTGGACGTATTGTGTGTCCTTGATTAAGTGCTAATGTGACAACACTGACAGGGGAAAAGTGCTTGTTGTGTTGGCCACCGTCCTTCTCTGATGCTTTTTACACTAATAAAACGTCCACCATTCAAAGGTTGCCACCACCCACTAAGCCGTTCTGGAAGCTTTTGATTGGGAGAATGCTGCAGAAAGGGCACAGACGGTGACTCGCTGATAAAGGTTAGAGGGAGGTGGGGTGGGGTGGGGTGGGGGTGTACTGTTGTCTCTTTTAGGCGACTGCACCTGTCTTAACTAATGAGGGCCTAATGAGAGACTGAGAGTGATAAAACAGAAAGAGGATGTCTTTTAAGGATGGGAACAGAAGCTCCTCCTAACATCTTACCGTCTTTGACTGTGTACACCTTGAAAACTGGAATTAATGAGGCATTCACGAGTCCTGATCCAGTCTTGATGTATTCAGCTTGTATTCGATCGCTCAGCTGCAGGAGATCTGGCAGCGTATGGAGGGAGCAGAAGGATTTAGAAGTTGTATTAGTTATTTACTCGTCCTGTACTCTCTTCTGCTTTATGAGGAGCATCAACTTACTTGGATCGAGTGACACACAGTTATAAGGCAACCACAGTAAACCATACTGGAGTGCTGCATACTTCTTATATCCACCATGTGGGGAGCAGTTCAGCCATAATCCACCTCTCTCTCTCTCTCTCTCTCTCTCTCTCTCTCTCTCTCTCTCTCCCCCTCTCCCCCATGGTTCCATTCATATTCTAATCACAACTTTCCCCTCTGCAGTTCGCAGGCACTCCATCAGAGCCTCCCTGCCTCAGGCTCTACACTTTTACTTCCCCCTTTTGTGGCCAACGCTCTCCTCCCAGCACACTAAAATAAGGTTGGTACAAGGAGAGAGTGAGAGAGACAGAAGGGGGGTGTGTGTGTCAACCGGTGCTATTTGCGCAAGAGCGGATTTGACCAAATTCCTAAACTTTTTCTCTTTTTTGCTCCCTAGTTCCAGATCTGCTGCTGCTGTTTGCGTTTTAAATCATTCAATACTACCAGTGATAGATTAGTGATAAAAATACTTAATACTTAAATGTTTTTTTTTAATTGTGCATAAATAATATATTACAACTTTTGTCACTGGAGTTAGTGGTTTTGCTAGTGTTTGGCGGTTGTTTTATGAAATACCACTTAGGTTTACTAAGGAAAACGCGTAGATCAAGAAAGTTCTGTCATGGGCTTAAAAGTGGCCCTTGGATCAAGAACTTTAAAACGGAGGCATTGGGGGCAGTGTGTGTATGTGTATGTGTGTGTGTGTGTGTGGGGAGGGGGTATGAAAACGTATTAAATGCTATAATGGGAGACGGGGAGGCCACAGTGCTGGGATTGCGTAGATCTAAGCCTCTTTTTTTCTGGGGAGGGAGCTTTTCTTATTCAAAACAGCCCCACAAAAGACTTCCAGTGAGCCTTGCCACATCCCCATCTGACTCGAAGCCATTCATCAGCCTGCCGAGCCTATCAATGACATGTCCCCCATCAGGGCTCCTATAAAATCAGCCCCTTTCCCATGAAACATCAGCAAACATTTTGACGGCTCTGGCTTTTCCCCCCTCTGGATTTCTGGAGTCTCTGACCCTCACCCCCACCCACCACTTCACCCCTCACCCCCGCCACCTCTTCTCCACTATCACCACCGCCACCACCACCACCACCACCATCTTCTCTCTCTCTCTCTCTCTCTCTCTCTCTTGAGCCAGCACATCGTATGCATCTCAGTGACAGGCAGCGCTCTCAGAGATTCAGAGGGAGCTGAGGAGGGGAATCCTGCTCGAAGCCATTTTCTCAGAGGAGCCCTGGGGACACTGGATGGGAAGAGGATGCACGGTGGGCTGCTCGAAGAGCCTGATATGGAATCCACAGGTTGGTTCTTGCTGCGCAGTCCCTGGCTTTTGGGATGCTTGGGAGCCTTGGCAGTTTTGGAACACAAGACTTGGAGATGTGTGACCTCAACCTTACTATAGAAAGAGGGTTCTTTTTTTAATCCTTTTATCATTCAGCAGGACAGCTTGGTGGCTTTAACTTATTAGAGATAAACAGCTGGAAGGCTTTTTTTCCGTGCTTCAAAGGATGCATGATCTTTTCATGCAAACAATTTAATGTTCAATTTTTGCATCATAGTGAACTTTTGAGTGGCATTTGGGTCACTTGGAATTGAATTATGGCAAGCTGGTTGGAGTTATTGATTTTTGTGGGAATGAGTGTAAAAGTCGCACTGCTTTGAGGCCCACAGCTGCACCTGCTCCATGCACCCAGAAGCATTTATTATAGACGCTGTTTAAAACTAGCCTAAAGGTGAAAGAGAAGTTAGAGTAATCTTTCTTGATTTTTTTTTCTTTTTCCAAAGTAATGCTGTTGTAACTGTCCCTGGAAACGGTAGGCTAATTGTTGCTCAAACTTAACATATTTTTCTTTCATATAAAGTAAAGATTGGGTTTAATCCGAACATATCTTGTTCTGTGAGTAGTCCTACAGACTTTAGGGGGGGGTGCACCTGATGATACTCAGCACCACACAACAAACGAGCGGTGATCCGTCTCGCCTTTAGATTGGATTTAATCCAATTATTTCGATCTCAAACTGCGCACACAACAACACATTCACTTAGTGCAACCCGGCCAGAGGACAGCTTTTAATATCCTGACTACTTCTGACAGTTAAAATGTTTGTTCTCATTCCCGGGTTCAGGATCATGTATTCCGAGGAGACGCACTTTCTGCTCTCATCTCATGATACAAACCTTTAAGGCCCGACTGCTTGTAGGCAACGTCGCAAATATCTTTTAGAGATTTTCTTTAAAACACTGAACTGCGGCGTTTCTCTAAAACTGGACTTCTTTTTTTTTAGGTGGGGGTGGGGGGGTGGGGGGGGGGTGTTGCCCCCTCTACCCGTCCTACCAT
>JBCNYG010000004.1:23806486-23816887 GCA_039654305.1 Porochilus rendahli | reverse complement strand
ATGTATTATTATATATACACCATTCATTTATACCTAATATATGCCATTCAATTTATAGGGCTACCTAATATGTACCACTAATATCTACCTAATATTTATTGATTGATTCATTCATTTAATCCTAATTAGGGTTGTGGTATATACCAATAATACATTTAAAATATACCATTGTTTTATTTATTCTTTTGAATTTATTTATTTTTAAAGTAAAAGTACAAACCCTAACCAGAACTACCATCAAGCATAAATTTTGCATTAAAGGTGTAAAGTTTGAAATTAAGATTGAATTATGCATCAGTCAAAACTAGAAACTCAAGCCAAAGAATCTCAGTGTATTTATTGACTAATGCAAATTTAGCCTTTCTTGCTTCAGTACAGTATCAGTGATTTGGAAGTTTCTCTGAAAGGTTATACGAACCTCTGCGTTTCACCAGGTTGGAAGAGAACTATGAGATTGCTGAGGGTGTGTGTGTCCCTCGCAGTGCACTTTACATGCACTATCTAGACTTCTGTGAGAAGCATGGCACTCAGCCTGTCAATGCCGCCAGTTTCGGGAAGGTAAGTTCTCACAAACTGTTTATTCTGAGTGTCATAACTGACTAATCATGGCATTGTTTTTAAGACAATACTTGTCTAATGCTTTAAAGACTTACCTAAATGCTGTTAGATGGCTTTACTGTGTTTATAATAGTACAAGCATGTTATTACAAGGTGAGGTTGACTCATGTAACATGTATGTGACTACCCTCTAGTAGAATATAACAGACACAAATTTCCCCTTTGTTCTCCAAACTAACAATCTAAACCTATAGGCACGCATCCCCTTGTTCCCACATTCTCTCAGAGTACTTCCTTACGCCTGCACCACCTGACATCCCTGCCCCATTCCCTAGCTCCTGTCCAAGGATATTGAAAAAGAGAGGGGGCCTGGATTAATGTGTAATTAAAGGAAATTTGGAAGGGTGAGATGTTGCGGAATGTTAGATCAGTGGCTGAAGCAGCGTGGGGTGTCCTTTAGGAAGGCTTCATTGATTCGGGACAAAAAAGAGAGAGAGAGCTGGGGCTGCCTCCCTGTCTGCTCATTTATCAAGCCGAGCCTGACAGAAACTTCACAGCTTGGCCCCTTTTTTCATCCCACACAATGGAGAGCTCCACTGTTTGCTAAAGTTTCTGCACCGGGAGCTGGACCAAGGAGCCAATCTCATGGACAAAAACAGAACAGAGAGAGACAGACGCTCAGAGAGAGACATAGGAAAAGGGGGAAAACGATGGAAAGAGGAACTGTTGGATATGAATTTTGTGAATGTTACAACTGGCAAGAACTTCAATGCTCAAACGGAGAGAGGCGTCTTTCATACATTGCGCCCTCGACTCATGTCATGTTGGACGTGTCCAGTAGATTTAAAGGGGCAGTGTTGTGGTTGTTTGAAGAAAACGGCCTATCATGAATGCTGTTATCAAACAAGACATGATCATTCATATAGATGTAAATTTGGTTTAGGAAGGACACCGCACATGAACTGGTTTTGGCTAATAACCCTCTATTAAACCGTGTAGCATATCTGCTACATGAAACGAAAGGGTTAACAGCCTCGAATTTTTTTTGAAATATTGGCCCAAAATCAACATTTTTGTCTAGAGAAAAAAATTTAACTTAAAAAGGGACTTGGGTAAGAAGGGGTGTTATGTTTGTTAGGGTTTGCAACATGATCTCAACCTTAGAGAACCGTTCAACACAACAAGATTTTAAAAATGTAACAATGAATAAAAATCTGCACTATTCTGGGTTTAAAAACTCTTGATGCTTTTTGATTTGCAAGCTGTATTTTATAATTTTATGTATTTTATATAATGTCCAAGTATTTTGGACATTAATTACATGTTTACACAATTTCTGCAGATAAATTTGGATGAAAATCATGACACAGCTCCTTTAATAAGCAGTTTGTCAGTGTAAAAGAAAAATAGTTTGTGATCTGCAGAAAGTGCTTCCTTATATCCTGTCTTTTGTAGATAATACGACAACAGTTCCCTCAGTTAACCACACGGAGGCTGGGAACCAGGGGCCAATCAAAGTAAGTGATAGCAATGTGGCACCATTTGTGAATTTGTATTTTTATTTATTTATTTTTCTCATATTGTGTGATAATTCTGTTCATCCTTCAAAAGTGAAAAATGCATAATGCCACTGTTGAATCAGTATATTTATTATGGAGGACTTTGAATATAATTTAATGTCTTTTACATGACCTGTGTATAAAAACAAATTACCTCATTCCCCTTGCTCTCTCTCGACCTCTCGCTTGCCGTTTCCCAGGTATCACTACTATGGCCTAGCAGTGAAGGAGAGCTCACAGTACTACGATGTGATGTACTCCAAGAAGGGTGGCGCCTGGGTAAACGAGACGGGCAAGAAAGAGGTTACCAAGCAGACAGTGGCGTATTCACCCCGCTCCAAACTGGGAACTCTGCTGCCAGAATTTCCAAATGTCAAAGACCTAAATCTGCCTGCCATTCTGCCTGAACAGAAGGTAAATAGAGCACTAAAAAACCCAGTGACTATCTTCTTCTTTAGCCAACTGACCCACCCCCCATCTCTTCTCATACATCCACCCCTCCTGCTTCCCTTTTCATCTGCCCCCCTACACCTTTTCTGGGTCTGGATTTAAACAAGAGCCCAGAGGATTTATATGCTGGGTCCTAGCAAACTCTTAATCTTTCAAGTAGATAATAAGATCTCACACAACAACAAAGTACAGACTCTAGCTGTCCTGCTTTATAAAGGGAGACGTAATTTGAAATGGTTTACGGCTTGCTGATCTCCAAAGACACTTTTTATACACCGCATTTGACTAAAGTTTGTAGCCAGCATTATCACTGCAAGTGTTTTATGTCACTTATTTTGTAATAGGTTTATTTTTGCCAGAACCTTTACCACGTGTTTTAAGGTGCAGGAAGCCGTCATGGTGATGTGTAAATAATTCTAGAATGACACTGTTTTAATTTCATTTCCTTGATGGACGTCTCATGTGAATGATCTCTTTTATTCCTAGGTTTCAACATTTATCATGATGTACAGAACTCACTGCCAGAGAATACTAGACACTGTCATACGAGCCAATTTTGATGAGGTGTGTGTCTCCTCAATTTCTTATTTTTTTCCCCCTTGGAAAAACTGAAAATGTCTGGCTCATGAAACCTCTTGACAATTTTAGTGTATTTTATTTACTTTTTTTTTATCATGACAACCGACAACATGATTATAATGGAATTATTTAGGAACAGTGAAAATTATTATTCATTCATTCATTCATTTTCTGAATCACTTAATCCTAATTAGGGTCACGGGGAGGCTGGCGCACATCTCAGCTGACTCTGGGCAAGGGCAGAGTACACCCTGGACAGCTTGCCAGGCCATCCCAGGGCAATTATTTTTTTGTTTGTTTGTTTGTTTGTTTGTTTTTTACCATAATTGTTTAAGGTGTGTTTCTTCAGTTATACAACACTGTGCAAAGGTCTAGTACATGCAAAAAGTGCTGTAGAGCAAAAATGCTTCCAAGAATATAAGCATGTAAATACCAATAACTGGCTTAACGAGCAGTTATAATATATGAAGCAAAGTCAATATATGGTGTGATGAGCCTTTGCGGTAAAAAAATTAATAGTAGTTTCAAGTACAATTTTATAAGGACGTTCACTGTAAGTTTTAGTTAACAGACTGTTTTTGTCTGGGGAAAGTGGTGTCTTATATAACATATAGCTTTCATTAATGACACAGTGTCAGTCTCCAATCTGCTCACACTAAGTTTGATCTGCCCTTGTTGTTAGTGTGTAACTGTGTGTTTTATTTTCCACAGTACATAGGACAGGGTGTAAGACAGCATTTGCTGCAGATCACATATTGTCCTGTATGTATGTCTAGGTCCAGAGCTTCCTGTTGCATTTTTGGCAGGGTATGCCTCCACACATGTTGCCTGTCTTGGGCTCGTCCACTGTAGTAAACATCGTAGGGGTGTGTGACTCCATCTTATACAAAGCCATTTCAGGAGTCCTCATGCCCACAGTCCTGCAGGCTCTTCCTGATAGGTGAGTGTTTGCTGTCCATATCCTGCTAGTAGATTTAAAATGAAAAAAAAAAAAGAGTGAAATATTGACCTCTTAACATATCCAAATGTTCTGAAGTTCAGAGTTTTGTTCCTTGACTGAAAAAGTCATACAGATGTAGAATTTATGAAACAAAAATGGTGTAACACTTTGATATGACATATTTATATTAACTGAGTAATCCCTTTATTTATTAATTAATTTGCTGAACTGCCTAATACTGTTATGGTCACTGGAAGGCTGGTGCCTATGTTAGCCAACTCTGGGCAAAGGCAGGGTACACCCTAAACAGCTTGTCAGTCCATGGCAGGGCCAACACACATCCCGACCAGTCACACTCAAACGTAGGGGCATTTTGGAACAGCCAATTAGCTTGATGTGTGTATTTTTGGACTGTGGGAAGAAACCAGAGTATCCGGAGGAATCAGCAAGAACATGCAAACTCCACTCAGAAACGCCCTTGTTGAGCCCAGAACTCGAACCCAGCACCTTCTTGTTGTTAGGCATACACCACTGTGCCACACCCGTATTTATATCACGTTCACATATTATTTCTTCACTGATGTAAGAACGCATAGAGCTCAGACAAATGATGGGACAACAATGACTGCTGCAATGACGAATACCTTGTCACTTTGTCCGGAGAAATAAAGTGTTATGTAGGAGATGCTGATTGTCAAACTTGTCTTTGCTCTATATTTGTAATTAGTTTATTTAATTAAATGTTAAACTACAACAACTACAACAACTTTTAAACATCTTAAAAATGCTTAAAAATGTCTATTACTGAATTTCCCTCAAAATTATATTTTATATTTTATTTATTTATACCACGTCTTGTTGATAATTAGTCGTGCAAGTATTTTATTATGTTTGTATATTATTATTCACAGCTTGACTCAAGTCATCAGGAAATTTGCTAAGCAGCTTGATGAGTGGTTGAGGGTGGCTCTACACGATCTGCCCGAGAACCTGCGGAACATCAAGTTCGAGTGTAAGTCTCATCTTAGCCACATTGATATCGAGCATGTGCTGCTGAGTGTCCCAAATCAGTGTGAAAGAAACATCCACATTTTTTTCAGTGTCAAGAAGATTCTCACAGATCCTCAAGCGGCAAACATCATTAAATCACCTTTGTCAGGTGAGACAAAATTCCTTGGCATCAACAAATAATATACAAGGTTTTGTTTTTTAGTATTACCTCATGTGAAATGTGAGTCTTACTGCATGCACAGTTGAGAGTTACATAAAGATCAATTAAAGGTGTGTGTGTGTGTGTGTGTGTGTGTGTGTGTGTGTGTGTGTATTACATCCACACGACAGATAAATAGCTTGAAAACATCCAAAAGAAGGAAGTTTATTAGTTTAGATAATCCTCCGGTCTCTAGACCTGGTCCCAAGAATCCAGTCTGTGACATTTTGAGTTACTCCAAAGATAATTGGATGGTCGTGAGTGAGTGGAGGGGATCAAATATTACTGAGAGGATCCAAATACTGATGCTCAACGGATAAGCAAAAGACAATTATGAAAGCATGGGGATGTTATGGGTGGAGAAAAGTATTACTGAATATTTACAGTCTTGGGCCACCCTCCAAGAAATGCTGTAGAGCAAAGATGAGCAAAGATTCAAAAATAAACAAATTCAATGTTTTACTTTAAAGAAAATAATTAAACAAAGTCAACTTCTAAAGGAAATGAGCTGTAGGTTTTACTGAACATAATGCAGAACCAGCCCCAGTTCTTCTGGAAATTTGGACTTTTACACTTGCTTCTTATTTTTGCATCAATACCCACCAGCCTTTCTTTTTCTATCTTTCTTTCTTCCAATTTTTTTTTTTTTGTTTGTTTTGTTTGTTTGGTTAATTACAGCTGTGTTATAACAGAGCTCCAGAGCTCCATACTTGTGCAAGTCATGAGCTTGATTTTGTTGTTGCGACTGTACTTCCGTGCCCACTTCGCAGCCCAGTAAATAAAGAAAATAGCGGGAAAGCACATATCGCCGTCGGCACTGAGTGCACTTGCACTACAACGCTTATTATCTTACTGTTTGCATGCACGTTCCTGTAAACTTACATGTGCCAACATTTCCGGAGCTCCACTTTTAGGCAATACCTGACAAACAAGCATTTTCTTTGTCAAAATGTTATTTTGTACTGATTTCGTACTGACCTGATAATGCACCGGTCATCAAGTAAAGATCAATAACAGAGTTTGTACTTAAAAAATAAACAGTGGCTGGAGACTTTTATACCATAAACTATATATGCTATATATCCAGAGTACTACATATATCTCACTCAGGTGCAAACACTTGACTGGATATGATTTTTATTTTATTTTACTCTTAATATCCTAACATACACTGTTACGTTTCATGAAAAATGAACATGTGTGAAATGCAACCTATGAATTGATTTGTTGGTATAAGTATTATTCTTTGTATTGTTAATTTAGCATTAAGGATACACTCATTCCCGCATTAAACTAATTTATTTTTACACTCCGATACCTGTAGGCATCCCGGACCGTGATCCACAGTGCTGACATCACCTTTCAGATGCTGGAGGACTGGAGGAATGTAGACCTGAACAGCATCACTAAGCAGACACTTTACACAATGGAGGACTCTCGGGAGGACCAGAGACGACTCATAATCCAATGTGTGTGACTGACCAAATAGCTCATAGAATTATAAAAACCTGCTAGAAAGTTGAGGAAACAGTTTTCAAATTGTTAATTGTAATAAATTGTAGACATGCTTTTTTTCAGAACAGTTTGAAATTACGCAGTATATAAGAACAGTGCAGTAATATAAACCTAAATATAAAGACTCAGGGCTCACTGCTCTTAACAGAATACAAATAATGCTTTGGTCTCTTTCCAGCTACTCTGACTTTACAGATGTAACCCTTTGCTAAAAGCTGAAGTTGATTTGAATTTATTAGTTGTGATTAACAGTGAATTGCTAGTGTCTGTGTAGGAAGTATTGTGCTCCCTGACAAAATTTACATTTTGATGTTTGATGTCAGTCTGATGTCACTCAGTAGCTGTAGTAGGAACCTCGAGCTGAATCATTCCCACGGTCATGAGAGGCAGTCTTTAATTACAGCCACTGAGAGGTTAACAGAGCTTTCCCCTCATGCTTTAACACCCAGGGAGAATTTCAGACTCATTTCAGTGGTGAGCCACAAATGACTAATAAGATCAAAGTTCAAAAATTGGCTGTTGACACTGCAACAGTGCTCAGAATAGTTTTAAAAGACATAGTGCCTAATAATAAATAAATAATAAATATATTAAAATTTTCAATTAAAAATTTAGTTTATCCCCCCAAGAAGTACATACTGTAAACTTTCCACAGTTTGTGGATATATGGACTATGAATCTTTGTTGGTTGCTAATTAACAATTATTCATGTCATGCTCAGCGGGTGTTGCGAATAGTCCATGGGATGGAACAACATTCAATTCAGCAACATACACGGTCTGAAGTGAATGTTTTGGTATATACTGTATGGAAACATAGAAAGCAAACAAAAAAGTGAAACTACAGTTGTAGTTTATTTTTACATATTTTAAACATAACAGGCAGGTCAGTGAAGTCTGCGCAGAGCTGAAGTGTGTTAAGTAAAAACGTTTTAGTGTATACTATACAAAACACATAAAAAAGCAAACTAATATAAAATTTGTAAGGTTTATTCTTCCATTTTTAAAGTGTGAAAATTATCAATGATCAGCTCCACCACAATGCTTCCTGATAGCATATCTTGAAACTCAATGTGTGTAAAGTGCAGTTTAACCTTTAAAAATGTGAATTCTGTATTATGTGGGGTTTTTTCTTTTTGGATTGGATGGCATTGTGTTGAACCAAAAGTTCAACCAAAGTTGCAAACCTTGAGTCTTTGTCAGCCATTTTGGCTTGTTTATTATCTTCGTGGAATAATGCTTACTTTCCCCCAGATAACTAACTACTCCAATCGCCCCATTCCCATGTGGTATATAATAATTAACATTAATACTGTACTCATAAAATAGACATTTTTACATTCTTACATTCAGTCTCTCATCCTGTTTTTTTCTCACTCAGTATATCAGGAGTTTGACCGGCTGCTGGAGGATCAGTCCCCCATTGAAGCATACATTGAGTGGCTCGACTCTATGGTGGACAGATGTGTTGTGCGGGTCAGTTCAGCTTTTATTACTCTTCAGTTGGTAGAAACATCAGTTAGAAAACTACTCACAGATCAAATCATGATAAACAGTTATTTTTCTGATTTTTAAATAAATGTTTTAGAGAAATTATAAATACACACACACACACACACACAAATTATTTGTAAGCCTTCCCTAAATATACTTCAAGTGTCCATTGTAACAGCAGTGCTCCTGAAATGTGAAATATCCATCTAAATTCCTACCCCATTACGATGTGCTTATAGTGAGTCATTTGTGCTGCAATTCCCCAACTTAATGATGTCTTCATGGCCCCTTTCGCACCCATTATATTGCAGATATACGGTTGTAAAAATGCGGTCACCTTGGGAACATCCACTACCCAGCAGACAATAGTTGAATGGGAAGGCGTGTCCCCTGGGGAAAATCAAATAGTTGACTTGTTGACATGTTTTTCGATCCTGTGGGGTTAGACCCCAGCATGGACATTAAGGTTAAGGCCCTTTGTGCTCCTCCCCCAAAGCCTTTATCATGGTAATATTCTTTTAGGTGGCAGGGAAGAGACCCGGATCCCTGAAGAAGGTTGCTCAGCAGTTTCTTCTCATGTGGTCCTGTTTTGGAACGAGAGTGATCCGGGACATGACGCTGCACAGCGCCCCCAGCTTTGGTGAGTCTCCAAAATCTGTGATATCCCGTCACAGCTGTGTTAGGTGCAACCCCCATACAATAGATATCGGCATGTCAGAATGTCATGTGTTCATCTCAGGATTCTTATTATCAGTATATTCATATGTCCTTTCAAATATGCAGTTTGCGTTTACACTTCTCCGGCTGTAATTTGTAACCCCACTAGTTGGTGTCATGCAGAAGAGATTTCATCTCAAGGAGATTTTCTAATCATTCAGTCTAAATCTAAATTGACATCCAGATTTGTCTAAACCTTCTTTATGACAGAGCTTCTTCGTATTTAAAATATCAAAACATAACATTAAAAGAATATTTTTCCCAACGCTTTAAAGTCATCATCATTCCTGCGTATTTATTCTTAAGGGATTTCTCACAAATCCAAAATCCCAACATGGCTGCCGTGCTAACTCTTAGCTAACAGCAGTGTCTATAGCAAAGTAGCTGTAAGAAGGACTATAAGAAGTGGCGAAGACCCCCTCCTCTTCAGCTCTGTCTGTGAATATCAAAGACACAGCTGGTTGCAGTGTTTTGATAATGCAGCTCTCGGTACAAAACAGCTAATTAACAAAGGCTAACCCCCCTCCGCAAGTGTTTCCTCCTGCTTCCCATTTTATGAGTGGGCAGTATTTGCGCCTGGTGCTCTGAATAGTCGCAGGGTTTATAATGCACACACTGACTGGACTTACTTGTACAATGTGAGGATTGTGTCATGCTCTTTCCCTTCCCTTTTGCAATGAGTGAGGGCTTTTCCATTACATCCACACCAACAACTCGAAAAAGTGTGTGATTTACGTCTTATGTGTATCATAACTCATGATTTGTATTTATTAGATTCTATAACAAAAGCTTAACCAAGTGCAGTTTGAAAAATGCTCTCGAAATTTCTTCAGAAATAACTAGTAAGCTGTGTATAAGCCCAGAATACAGTAGGCCTTCCACAATAGTCAATTAATCAATTTACAATCAAAAAACAATGAAATTAATTAATGCAGATAATCACGATTATTTTCCTGACCACGATCAATGTGTGCTTAGTTTCATAAGAAAAAAAACGTATGCTGACAGCATTACCTGGTTCCACTGCAGCCCACTTTCTTTCCACTTTTGGTTGTATGCTTTTTATTAAATGCCTGTCCTGTGCAAAGTATACCCTATGCATGGTCAAGCACCAATACCTGGTTACAGAAGTGTTCGAGAATGTGCAGGGCGAGTTTCCAAATCCGTCACTGTCTTTGATTTACAATCAAATTTACAATTTACAATTGAGTGATGCTCACTTTGCATGGGTCAAATGCAGAGGCAATCATTTCTCTTGTGGGATTAATACAGTTTGTGTGTGTGTGTGTGTGTGTGTGTGTGTGTGTATGTGTATATATATATACTCTTATCCAGAGAGACTTACAGAAGTGCTTTTTGTGTGTGTGTGCGCATGTATAT
>JBCNYG010000004.1:23784181-23798169 GCA_039654305.1 Porochilus rendahli | reverse complement strand
ATATATACATGCGCACACACACACAAAAAGCACTTCTGTAAGTCTCTCTGGATAAGAGTGTCTACTAAATGCTATAAATGTAAATTATCAGTCAAGCAAAAATGTGGCTGTATCTGAATGAGTTTGAGGATTTCTCTCTTCCCGTAGTGCCTGCCACCTCCTTCAATGATCTGGGATATAAATCCTCATTTCTGTCATTTTTTGTCATGTTTACGTCTTGCTCTTTTCTGTTAAAACTCGCTTTTGCATGTCGCCATTTTTTGTTGGTAATTTCTTGCTGCTGCAAATTTGTCACGTGATCCGCACTTTCTGACATCATATGTTTTTGTGTACACAAACAGTGAAATTTGAGTCAGTAAGCTGGTATCCCTTAGGTTTGTGTGCTTACATTGCTTAGGTCTTATTCTGAGAGAAAGGAATTATGATATCTCGCAATAATAATCGTAGTAATGGTGAGAACTACATGTATTTAGTTGTTTTAAAAAATAAAATTATAAATGTAATGATTTTAAATTGGTTCTATTTATTTGGGATGTATCTGTTAATATTATATATTTAAATATTTTTGGTATTAATATTTTTCCGAATGCATTTGTGTATTTTGTATTTGTATCTGGTATTTGTAAGCATGTACTTGTGTTATCTTTTATAATTGTAGCTATGTGTGGGGTGTACAGTATTTTGTGTATTGCTTCATGCCAAAAGGGCGACACAGTGGCGTAATGGTTAGCACATTGACCTCGCAAAAAGAAGGCCCTGGGTTTGAGTTCTGGGCTGGGTTACACCATTTCTGTGTGAAATTTGCATGTTCTCTCCTGTGCTTGTATGGGTTTCCTCCAGGTACTCTGGTTTCCTCCTACAATCCTAAGACATGCATATTAGGCTAATTGGCTGTTCCATATTGTCTCTAAGTGTGAATTTGAGTGGTTGTGTGTTTGTTGGCCCTACAGTGGACTGGCAGGGTGTACACCAGACACTCCAGCCTCCCTGCGACCCTGGTAGGATTAAACAGTTCGACAAATGAGTGAATGAATTATAGCGGTGGCCAAAACACCTTCAAATGTTTTTTTCTTCTTTAAAAAATCTATAAAATGACAAAAGTATCGTTAATTATGATTTTTTTGGGACAATACATCATCTAACAAAATAAATAAATAAGCATAACAGTCCCAGAATACGGGTCACTGTGATTAAATGAATGTTCGTTCATTTATATTCAGGCTCATTCCACCTGATTCATCTGATGTTTGATGATTATGTGCTGTACCTGCTGGAGTCACTGCACTGCCAAGAACGAGCCAATGAACTAATGAGGGCCATGAAGGGAGAAGGAACTACAGGTGAGTGAAGGAGCTGAGGAGTGTCAGTTATCACACGTTACAGTGTATACTGTATGTGTATCTTTATCAACTACTAAATGGTATAAGCTAATGCAGATTAGTTGAAAGGGGTTTCTTGAAAGCAGAAGCAGCATAGCACATATATAGATTGATTTCTGATGATGTCATCAATCTCGAATAATTCCTGCGTCTTTTATCTTGTGTGTCAAACAGTTTATTTGTGAGTCATCCAAGTGTTTTAGTGTAAACAAAGAGCGGGTAGTCCAAGATACAACTTAGACTTGTTTTCTTTCACCCTCGAGCTATTTCCCATCTATACTGTAGGTTTAGCGGTAAACAAAATTGCAGTTATGTGGGAACAAATTTTACTCTAGGTCAGCCATGCAGGCAAAATACGTTTCTGTGTGGAGTGTGCATGTGCTCCCTGTCCTTGTGTGGGTTTCCTCTGGGTACACGGGTTTCCTCCCGCAATCCAAAGACATGCACATTAGGATAATTGGCTGTTCTAAATTGCCCCTAGGTGAGTGTGAATGGTTGTGAGTGTTGGCTGTGCTATGATCTGGCATGATTTTACACACTGCTACACTATTGGCTGCCACATGATTGGCTGATTTGTATAATTGCACAAATGACTTATTTCCAAATAAAATGATGGATAAGTGAATGTTATGTATCAAGATTTCTAACGTTGTTTTCTAACAGCAGACAACAGTGAGGATATGATGCCAACTGAGAGCACGTCTGGGTCCCCTGAGCCCTACTCACCTGCGAAGTCTGTGCCATCTGTGGGAGCAGTATCCACCAGCACCCCAACTTCAGCCCAGTCCCCTGAATACAACAGTGTCTCTGTTACCTCAGGTATGTGAGCCTTCAAAAACATCCAGCGTATATGAAACCATGGCAACGTGAAAGGTTTCCTTTATCGTCTATGTAATTTAAATGAGGTCCAAGGGAGAAACGTGTGTTCGTATATGTGTGTATTATACTAGGAGCTCTTCAGTCATATACATGGTCCCTTACATACACAGTGACCACGTCAGGAGGTAATCCCCCCGATGGAGGATCCCAGCTGTCCTGTATGCGTAGCAGCGCCCCAGTGCACCCTACCTCGTCAGCACACCGGATGCAAGTTTACCCCTACAGAGATGAGCATGGGTGAGCCTTTCACACAATATACAGCAGAAGCATTCCAATAATCCTGATTTGATTTGATATAATAAAATAAGAAATATGGGCTTAACGTTTTTCATACTTTTTTCCTCAGCTACACGGGCAGCTACAACTACAGCAGCTACACAAACCAGCATCATCATGCCATCCAGAGCCAGTATCCAAGTCTGCCTCATGACGCAGGCCTCCCCACCCCACTGCACTATTCCTCATACCACCGTTCCTCTGCACAGGTCAGCTGCCCACCAGGACTCACTTGTTTACTCTAAATCAGCTCAGATACACCAATAATATGACCGTTCTTTGTAATAATGGCAGTGTTTTAATGGTTATTGCATTCAGGCTTTGTTCAGTCCAATATACATCTTTATGCAACTGTAATGACTTCCACTATTTCATAATAGTTGCATAACAAGTGTTGTGTATTCCCTTTCATTGAAATGGAAATGATAATGGAAGTGTATTCTACTCTTGGCTGTTTAATAACATCTTACAAGGCCTGTTACTCAGACAGGCAAGCTAATATGAATACGAATGCTGAATGACACACTGTGGTCATTAGCATGTGAAATGCTGAACTGTGTGTGATGCAGAAAGGTCGATAGTAATGGACCACTTAGCCTGTGGGTGAACTCACTGCTTCACCCATTTCAGTCTTTTTTCGGGACTGTTCCTGAGCAAACAAGGAGAAATAAAGTTTTAATTTGGTGGTAAGGCAAAGAATTGGTGAACAGTAGTGGCATAGTGGTTCAGGCTTTGGGTTACTGAACAGATGGTTGGGGCTCAAGACCCAGTACTACCAATCAGCTTTCTTAAACAAGGCCCTTAATTCACAACTGCTTAGATGTAGAAATGAGATAAAATAAAAAAGTAATTCACTCTGGATAAGGGCATCTCCTAAATGCCATAAATGCAAAGAATTGTACACCCTCCACACCACCCTCAATTAAGGCGTGTACAATTGCAGTTGCTTACAATTGCAGGCCTCAAATACAACTTGTGCTTCCAAATTTATACACATTTTGTGTATTGCTTAATGCAAAAAGGGCGACACGATAGAGCAGTGGTTAGCATGTCCGCTTCACAGCAAAAAGGGTTTGAGTCCTGAGCTCGGCGAGGGCATTTCTATTTGCAGTTTGCATGTTGTGTGGGTTTCCATCAGGTACTCCTGTTTCCTCTTACAGTCCAAAGACTTGCACATTAGGCTTATTGGCTGTTCCCAATGGCCCCTAGGTGTAAGTGTGAATGATTGGGTGTGTGTTGGCCCTGCTATGAACTTGTGAGCTCTTCAGGGTGTACCCTGCTTTTGCCCACAGTTGGCCGAAATCCTGCCTCCCCATAACCCTAGTTGGATTAAAGACTTTAGCAAATAAATGAATGAATGAATGATGTTGGTTGCATTGGATAAATTCACCAACTTGTTGGGAATAGGTTGCTAGGATGGTGGTGTTGTGTGTGTATATAAGCCAAAGGAGACATAATAGTAATAGTAATTTCCTGCCAGAAGATCTTTGACCCAGCCTCAGTGCTGCCGAAGCAGCCTGGGGTGAATCGCTCTCTCCACAACGGATGCAGACACTGACAGGTGGTCTGGTCACAGCTCTGACAGCCCCCCACACAACACTCCTCTACCCAACACTCAATAGCTGCTTTACAGACTCCCAGCCAGCAAGCGGCACACCAGACCGAGCACGCCTTTATTAAAATATTGTTATTCAATGGCTTCTTTTCTCTGCACGAACAAGAGGTCACTAAGCCTCATATCTTGGTCTCTGACCCTGCTGACTTTCTTTTTCCATGCTGTAGCACTTCATAATGGTATTGACTGTGGGCTGTTTCTATTTAGAGAGGACAGCGATTTTTATTTCCACTTTTCCTCCGTGTGATTAAAACAGGCACAATGTCTGATCTTTGTCCGAGTGGATACACTCAGTAGGAAGTGATTTAGATGACACAAATGGAACACTATGCTGGTTTCCAATTTGAAGACAGAAAGGATGTTTGAGAAGCACACGTGTTGACATGCAGGATTTGATTTTGTTTTATGATCACTTGACTGGAAACAAAAATTCGAATTTGAGCCCCTGAATAGTGTCCTAGCATAAACAATATTCCCTTAAACCCAACTGTATATTGTGCAAAAAAGTAATAAAATAAAACACTTCAGGATATTACTTTTTTATACAAAAAAATCAAAAAACAAAAATTGTCCAATTAAAGTAATTCTTGCTTTTTCTTTTAACAACAGTGATTTGCCTGCAGTTACATTATTTTAATTTGTTTATACATTAGTAATGTTTAATACTGCAGCACATTGGCAAGATATGTTCGATCCAGTTATCGCCTCTATAAACAATCCTTCCCTCACTAGTTTCTGTTTTCGGTTTCAATTTCATAAGGGAATATAAAGATGAAATAATTTTAGGCATAGGATATCAGCTACAAAATGGTACCAATATATCAAAATGAATAATTTTTGAAATGAAAACCCATTTTGCTGTGATGGGTCACATAACTTTTAATATCTCCTTAATATTGCTTTGTTACTTAAACTGATATAACATTCCGTAACTCCTGCCTGAGACTGTATTACAGGGGCTGTTTCATGGTCAGGGTTGTCTTTTTGAAATTATACAAGGGACTCCTTTAAGTAGGCACTTGCATACTTTATGACTGTCTCTTGTTTATTGTTGTGTAGAGGAAGAGTAGTCCCAGCTACACTAGTGAAATCTTTTCTCAATTGCAATAAATAGTGTTATCAGAGGAAAATAGTGCTCAAATTATGTCCACTGTAATAAAAAAATAGTAGCCATTACCTGATAAAATTCTAAATTGCACTCGTAATTACTAACTTTCACTTTTGAAATCCAAATCCAAAATAAAGATGATAATTCTGAGTGACCGTGGTTGACAATTATATAAAATAAATAACAAATAAAAATTGTAAACATTTTTAAACCTTTACCATTGCCTTATTATTGTTTGCACACAGGTGTAGCATTGCTTGTAAGCTCAATTTATAATCTAAGTAGCTTTGTCGGGATCCTTTGTCCGTCAAAAAAGTCTTCTCTGGACAAGGTAGCTTGTTTCAGATATTAATTGCTCCTTCTAAAGCAGCATAGTACTGAATAGCTTGCTGAAAAATATAATTGGAATTGGATGTGAAATACTTTCTGTACAAAGTTCCACATCAGCTTGATAAGTATGTCCGTCAAAAAGTGTCTTCCCCGGAAAACCACAATGATTGTCAATGATGTTGTTACTGCAGTTAATAATATATACAACTAATGTTGCATGAAATCTGCTCGGATAATGTGTTTGGTGAGCTTTTATTCTTATTGCTGTGAATTCTTTACAATTCTGATACACTACAAGCAGATGGACTTATTCTAGAGACCCTGTACCTGTTATACTTTCACCCAGTATAATTTAGAAACCATTAGACCTGTAGCTCTGATACTTCACACAAAATATTCTAGTCTAATAAAGTGTTGACTGGTAACAAGAAACCACAGAAACTAGGAGTTTTATTTTCGAGCTACTGTGAACCCAAAAAGTTTATCCTAATTGTGAAACAGCCCACAGAGGAAATGTCACTTTGTCTGAGTTCTTCTCTTTTTTCTATTTGTTCAGTATTTTTTAAATACTGTGTAATGCTTATAATGATTATATAACGCTTCAATATATAACAGACATCTGGCTAGACAGTTATCATGTATCGTTGAATTACTAGACTGTTTTTAAAATACACTAATGGAATATGCATGACGGCAGTATGGACACCCATCTTGACTTTTTTTTGTCTTCCACTTTTCAGTACTCATTGAACAGCCCCATGTCCCGCATGGAGCCATGTCTTATGGGCGGTACTCCTCGGCTACATGCAACCCCAATGACCCCCCGCTGGCCAGATGTTCCCTCAGCCAACAGCTACTCCAGCACTCCTATGCACTCAACACGCTATGCCTCTACAGGGGACATGTACTCCTCTTTGACACCACGCAGGAACTCTGAATATGAGCACGCACAACACTTTCCAGGTTTTGCCTATATTAGTGGAGAAACTACTACAGGGTGGGCCAAATAGCCAAACCTTTATTCATATGAAAATATCCCCAGAGACACGGGGGAATGCTTCAGCATACAATACATGTGCAGGAAGGAAGACCCCCGGCAAGGCCAAGGAATCCGCAGTGTCATCCTTCCAACATACATGTCAGTGGAGGACAGAGAGGACTTTCAAAAAGCACCTGAGTCTGAGTGTGACCTACATGTTTTGCCTACATGTGCCTTTTCATTGTCTTATTGTATCTTTATACAATTACTCCTAACAATCTTGGACTGCGGCCTAGTTTCTTTCTGAGAGTATACATCTAACATGCCTCTGTCCTGCTGCTTGTGCGTCAGAGCAGCTCTTTAACAACATTTAAGATTTCATCACCTCGCTGTATTAGACATTATCTGACCTATTTTCCTGCATTTCTTGGCACATGCTTTACAGTAAATAACAGACTACATCAAAGCCCTCTAGGTCCAGTGCCAAGATATGTACGTCAATGGAAGGGTGTTTACAGCTAGGTTGAATTACATCTATTATTTACTTGCTGAATGTGTAAGTGAATATGGGCTTCTGATAATATCACAGTGAAGTGTTTTGAATGCTGTGCGTCAGCATTCTTGTGCAGCCCTTCGTGTTACAGATGTTTCTGTCACTGTGGGAGAGTTTAATTCTAAACACTGTCCTTAGTAACACGGTGTCCTTTGATTTTGTTTATATATATTTGTATTGTAAATTGCTTTTTTTTTTACTTTTAGAAAAGTGTTAACTTAGATTTGTGTGTTTTTAAATGCACTCAAAGGTACACTGGACCTATTACCCTATGGGTAGAAATAAAAAAGCAAAGAATATCAAAATGTAACATTTATCTTTAGCTACTTTTCCTTGTAAATAAAAGCACTCAATAACTTCTGTGGTGACCAATGGTACCGTGTAAAGGATATATTTGGAGTTATTTGTTGCCACATAAACAATTTTTAAAACCCAATATCAAGTGTGGTTACTTGCCTATTTTAATGATAAAAGTTATCCAACTTGTTTGTCACATTTTGTTTTATCGATTGTGATTTGACAGGCATTATTTTACTGGAGATGTGCGTCATTTAAAATTATGCAGTCTGGATCTCCAGAGCCGGAGCACCGTAGTCATGGAATGTGGCTTGGATGGTTGTCCCAAGTCCGGCCACCACAGGAAATCCAATTAGGCTACTCCGTTGTCAAGTTAATGCTGATTGGCTGCTATATATTGATGACTTGCATGATGATAGGCAGCAATAAAAAAAGTAAACAGGTTTATTAATAATAATAAAGCTGGTCTCCAAAAAAACAGTGGCTCATACACCATCGTTAAGACTCACACAGTATAAAAAACACACAATCTAACTCAGGTAGGCAGACATACTTGCAGGTAAGTAAATATTCATGGAGCAAACACTGAAATCAGATGTTTGACAGAACATGAAGGGCAACTTGTTAAATGGATAATTAACAAAACAGGTTACACAAATAAGTTTAGAAATCAAAACGATAGTAAAAAGCAAACCCCTGACACCTTTTAAGCGACATCTATCCCAGTGCCTAAATATATAATAATAACTAATTTTCCAAACCGCTTAATCCTATTAGGGTCACCTGAGGCTGGGGACTCAAACCCATGATCTTCTTGCTGTGTGGCGGACGTGTGAATCACCATGATGCCCCTAAAAGCCATATGTTGTGTCAGAAGTTGTCAGAAGTTAGTGGAGAAAAACAAGTGTACATGTTGCTCAAACACATGCTTATAAATGGTAAAACCCAAGAAACTGATACTTTTACAATATATATGTATATATACATTCATTCATTCATTTTCTAAACCGCTTATTACTAATTGGGGTCGCAGGGAGGCTGGTGCCCATCTCAGCGGTCTCTGGGCGAGGGCGGGGTAAGCCCTGGACAGCTCACCAGGCCATCGCAGGGCCATCAGTCACACAATCATTCGCACTCACACTCACATCTAGGGGTGATTTGGAACAGACAATTATATATACTTTATATAACACTTGTCCACTGCAGAGTAAGAAAATACATAATTTGTTATTTTGTGTGTGTTCGTATTTCCAGAATTAGAAGAGAGAATCAGGGTTTTAGTCTGCATGCCAATACAATTTGATTTACCAATGCTCAGTGATGTAATTTGTTTACGTATCCCGTTTATCCCGGAAGTTGGTGGTCATGTGACTTTTCATGAAGTGACGATTCTCAAAAAAAAGTTGAACCGGAGATCTGGGGAGGTAGAACTAAAAGATCTGCTGCTGCTTGTGTAAGAGTTGAGTTGCTCTTCTGTGAATCAGAAGAGTTAGTATACAGCCATGGATCTGAATGAAATTCTGATGCAGATTGAAAAGGGGAGCGTTGAGGAAACGGAGAAGCGTTTGCAGGAATACAACGCACAGGTAGGTGTATGCTAGCAGCTTGCTAGCTCTGTAGCATCTCAGTTTCCTGCAGTGGGCTGTTAGCTAACTGAATAACAGCAGTGAGTAGTGTTATTAAAGTATGTTGTACAGTACAGATTTATTATTTTTAGCTCTGTACAAATCTCAGTATAAATGTATTGCTAGGAAGTTCATGAAGAAGGTCACGAAGAGTTTCTAGAGACTTGCTAGCTTAGGAAGCTACATTAGCAATTTCAATCTGTTTACATTAGCTAGCTGTCTCTCAGTGGTTCTCACAGTCGGGTCATTTTTCTTTTATTGTACATTTAGGAAATAACAAACCCAGCATGTGTAGTAATAATAATAATAATAATAATAATTAGCGTGTGTGAGTGTTCAATTGAATTTAATGGTCTCAGTCCAACCCCCCCCTTTAAAAGCATACCCTGTACATGATGTCAGTTTGAACCTGGGCTGTTACTGGAAACTTCTGCAATTAAAAGCTCTATTGCAGCAAGAAGGTACTGGGTTTGAGTCCCGGGCTTGGTGAGTGTGTTTCTGTTTGGAGTTTGCATGTTCTTCCTGTGAATGCCACATTGCATGGGGTTTCCTCTGGTTACTCCAGTTTTGTCCCATGGTCCAAAGACATGCTGATTGGTTGTTTCAAATTGCCCCCTGGTGTAGATGTGAGTGTAAATAGTTGTGTGCGTGTGTGTGTGTGTGTGTTGTCCTGTGATGGTTTGGCGAGCTGTTCAGGGTGTACCCCTTCTTCACCCAGTGTCAACTGAAATTATGCCTCCCCTCGACCCTAGTAGCAGGATAATACGTTTCAGCAAATGACTGAGTGAATAAATAAATATATTCACACTGCATGGCGAAAACAAGTTGCACTAAGTTGTAAAAGTGTTCGTCAAACTAGTGCATTGCATTGTAGACTAGTAGTGTATTGAGTCTGTTACTGTCCCAGCAGCAACAAACCCAAACTGTAATTAAGGGCTTGCGTAATCAATGCTGTCAGTGTGATATGCAGTAAAACAGGTTAATCCTGTTCACCAGACTTTCCTTCCCTTTCGCTAATGTTTTCCCTAAACTGTCAAGTTCACTTCAAGCCAAGAAGAGCTGTTATGTAGCTAATGAAATCTGATGTGTTGTGTACAAGGAAAACACTACACTGTACAAGGCAGGGGTTCTCCAGGACCAGGGATGGGAAGCTCTGATACCTTTGTGCACATTGTATGCAGTTGGATACAGGCTAACCTTGCCCTTCCTTCATGTATGCCTTTACAGTCCAGACTCTTTCATAATTGTTCAGGTCTTGCCTAGAGAGATGGTTTTAAAAGGCCTTTTCTGTGCCAACTCTTGCACACAACATGTTGTATCAGTGCAGTTTATTAATTGAATAATTGAACAGTGAACCTGTACATGTCAAGTAGGCTATTATTATTATTATTATTAGTAGTAGTAGTAAAATGTGATTATATTTTGTGTCCATTAAGTCTAGATGTAGACAATGTTTTGAGCGTTATTATTATTTGCCGTATACTTATGTCTTTTGTTTCTCCTATTGAATAGTTGCCAAATCTTGATCATCAGGTACACATCCTCAATGTGTTTCTCAACCCGTAAATGATGTGAAGTAGATGGGACCCTGTACTGTCACTCTTTGTGTCCAGTGTTGTAGTGGTTAGCATGTCCACCACACGTTGCGAAGGACCTTGCTTTGAGTCCCGGCCTCGGCGAGGGCATTTCTGTTTCGAGATTGTTTGTCTTCCCTCTGCTTTCATGGGGTTTTTTTCTGGGTCCTCCATTTTCCTCCTGCAATACACAAACATGCACATTAGGCTAACTGGTTGCTCCAGCTTGCCCCTGGGTATGAGTCTAAATGCTTTTGTGTGTGCTGGCCCTGTATTGGCCTGACGAGCTGTTCAGGGGGTACCTTGCCCTTACCCAGTGTTGGCTGAGATTGATCTAGCCTCCCAGCAACTCTAATAGAATTAATCGGTTTAGCGAATGAGTGAGTGACAGTTTCTTCTGTTTCTTTTTTCTCCCCAGAATTGTAAGACTTTTGCTTTTGACTGCAAACAAGAGGAGGCTCGAATAGTGAGTATATGGTTAATGTTTTGGCTTTAGGTAAACTGCTTAATAATAACCGGCTGGAAGTCAGGATGTTTTCTCATGTCCAGATTACTGAATAAAGTTACTTGCATGCATGTTTTACCCTTGACATATAGAAATACCAGATAAACAACAGAACTTAACTGGAGTTATCATTACCTCAGGGAGACTAATGATAAATAATTAAATTACTGAATGGAGCAAGGGTGGTTCAGTGTTGCTGCAGGTAGTGATACTGTCTCATAGCTCCAGGGCCTGCAATTTAATCCGGCTGTGTCTATGTGAACATTAGCATGCTTTTTCAGCATCTTTTTGGGTGTCCTCATGGTTTTCGGTTTATCTATGCTTGAAAAACATGCCAGTAGGTGGATTGGCTACACTAAATTTGCACTGGAATAATCTCATCAAAGCGAGTAATCACTTTTAAATAATACAGTTTTGTAACTTTGTCACTGTTTATCTATGTTCCTCCCATGCAGAGGCTGTGTCAGGCTATACTCACTGTGCTCGGACAGCCTGTGCGTCCCCAATGTCAGAGCACCTGTCTGGAGACCATGCGCATCATGTCTCGTGATAAGCGTGTTCTTGGGCCTGTAGCCACCAGTGATGGCATACTCACTCTTGCCCGGCTAGCACGCATCCCTCTGCCTGGTGTCGATGTGGAACCTGTGGAGAAAATAGAGTCAGCAGCCGAGGAGCGGGTAGTGGTGGAGGCTCTCAAGTGCCTGTGTAATGTGTTTTTTAACAGTGGGGCAGCGCAACATGTTGGTGCAGACATGCACCTGGAACAGGGTTTGTGTGCCTATCTGCGCCTGGCCAGCTCTGCCCACCATGATGTGCAGCTCTTCTCTCTCCGTTTGCTGTTCTTGCTTTCTGCCCTGAGCCCTGATGTACGGAGAAGGCTGCAAAAGGATTCAGATGCTGCAGAGCTGCTTACTGGTGTGCTCGAGCGCACTTTGGATGTGCACTGGGCGGGGCCGTATGAAGTTATGCGTCCTGATTTGCAGGCCCCACCAATTACTCTAGAGAGGAATGAGCGGTCAATGGAGTCACTCAAAGCCCTGTTTAACATCACCATGGCTGATTACAGTGACCAGGTGAGAAGCATGAGATTAGGAGCATCCTTTCTATCTTTGCTATGAATTGCTAATTATTTTATAATATTCTTTTGGCTTTGAGCGTCTTTTGTGCTAAAATATATATGAAAATATCCAGTTATAAAATGGTGCCCGGTTTCATTGTACTGTAATTTGAGTTTTTGTTTTTATCAGGTTTAGGAGAGTTAGTAGATTAAAGGGCTCTCTCTAAAGCCACAGCCATAATTTCTCTTCGTAGTTAAATGCTAATAAGTTTACCTTGTGTGTTGATTGGCACTGCCTAGCAGGTTAGCAACCGTATACACTCACTGTCCATTTTAATAAGTACACGCATGTAGCTGCATGAAGTTATAAATAAGTCATTCATGTGGTAGCAGCACTAGTAGTAGGTAGTAAGATCCCGCAGATACAGGTCATTCAGGTAATTTTCAAATGAAAACAATTAAAATGAGGTCTCTAAGGGCGGCGCGGTGGCGTAGTGGTTAGCACGTCCGCCTCACAGCAAGAAGGCCGGGGTTCGATTCCCAGCTCGGACGTTTCTGTTTCTCCCCGTGCTTGTGTGGGTTTCCTCCGGGTACTCCGGTTTCCTCCGGGTACTCCGGTTTCCTCCCACAGTCCAAAAACATGCACAATTTGCTGTTCCAAATCACTAGGTGTGAGTGTTTGTATGAGTGTTAGCCCTGCGATGGCCTGGCGAACTGTCCAAGGTGTACCCCGCCCTCGACCAGAGTTGGCTGCGATGGGCACCAGCCTCCCTGAGACCCTAATTAGGAATAAGCGTTTCAGAAAATGAATGAATGAATGAGATCTCCTTGACTCTAGCAAGAACATTGTCCAACGCATTTAATTTTTCCCCCCCGAATAAAAATGATTGAAACATATCACAGTTTCAGTGCTATCCATTATGTCAAAACTACTTTTGGAAAGAAGAAGATGGTAGGCTTCGAATTATGGAATGACAGCACAGTCTCCAGACTCAAACCCCATCGAGCTGGTTTGAAGTTGACAAGAGTGAAGGCAAAGCAATCAACAAGTACAACATATTTGTAGGAACTTCTGCATTAGTTTTGGGAAGAGCTTCAAGAACAGTATTTAATTTCTGTCGCGGGAGAGTGCCATAAGTGTGTTCAGTATATATGAGTTATATGAATGAGTTAAAACTGTACTAAACTGTGAGTACACAGTGGCTTTAAACTTAAATTTTGGAAAATTCAGCTGTTGTAAACCTTCTGACACGTGGTGAATGTGTATATAATTTTAGAAAACACACCTTTCCTTAACAAATTGCATTTAAGGTGTACATTTTGGATTACTTTTAGATCAATATATCTGTTGCGCACTTTTTTCATCCTCAGTGTACAATACCGTGTGGATTTTGGAGTTGAGTTCTGTATATTTTAAGGGGAAATAATTACCTGCTTTGTCTTTTTTCAGCAGCATAATGATCACCAGCTGAAGCGTATAGCTGCCATAATGAGACATCTTCTAACGCTGAGGATTCAGACAGAAGAGAAAACAGAGGAAGCTCACAGGTCGGTGCTCATGAAGACCTTTGTGTTTCTCTCTCTCTCTCTCGCTCTCGCTCTCGCTCTCGCTCTCACACATACACACACACACACACACACACACACATGTTCTCTCTTAATTATTTTTATTTTCTTATTTCTTATCCAAACTTTTCACCTTAACCAATCTTTGTGAGTGCGTAGACCTTTCACACATACACTCACCGGCCACTTTATTAGGTACACCTGTCCAACTGCTCATTAACACTTAATTTCTAATCAGCCAATCA
>JBCNYG010000004.1:23758228-23769388 GCA_039654305.1 Porochilus rendahli | reverse complement strand
TGTATATATATAGTGTGTGTGTGTGTGTATATTAAAAAAACATTAAAGTGACATTTAGGCCATCTTGCATATTATTATGTCTTCATAAGGTGTTGTACACATTGTTCTAATTGTTTATGAAACAGCATTGCAGCTTATTTTATGTAATTAACTGAATAATTTGGAAATCATGTTATCATTTGCCAGACATTGCTCCCCATCATTGTGTCACCTGCATAGCAGCACAAACACATAGGGATCACTTTGGGTCGTCTTGCATCCGTTGTCGTCCAGTGTTGGCAGCATCCGCCGGTGTCACGCTTTGTTCTCTCTGATACTCCTCCTGAAGCTTTTATTGTAATTAAACCTAACTTGGCCTGTAACTTTGATATAATCTATAGATGTGCACCATGTATTTAGTTTTGAAAAATGTTTGTCATCACTTTCTCTTTAATAAACCGTAGGTGACACGTATTTCCGTGGAAGACCCAAATCTAAGTATTTAATTTTCGACACAACAATACAATATTATGTATGTAGTATTATATAGTATGATTTTATGTTTTTTTTTTTCATAATTCATTCTACACCCAAACGGTTGTGGACACATGATCATCAGACCCGTAGGTGGATCTCCTGCAGACTGTTGCCACAGTGTTGCAAGTGCATAAATGTACAGAATTGTGGCTGAATGAGCGCTTAAATTACAGTAAAAAGCCCATGAAATAACAAATGTATTAATGATTCATTATAATATAACCTTCAAAGAAAGGGCCTTCATATATTGTTTACTTTGGTTTACAGTACTATTCACCATCCCCACTTTTATTTTTCAGCATCAACCCAATTACAGGCCACATTGAAGAGCCCATGCCGAACCCCATTGACGAAATGACAGAAGAACAGAAGGAATATGAAGCTCAGAGACTTGTGAGCATGATTGATGAGTTGTCCAGGTGGGAAAAGTATAAGCCTTATAAGCACTGTTCAAGATGTGGTTTAAATTTTAATTTTAGGCACTTCATTGATCTTCTTTTAAGTAAGGGGGTGAGTGAGTGAGTGAGTGAGTGAGTGAGTGAGTGAGTGAGTGAGTGAGTCAGTGAGTCAGTGAGTCAGTCAGTGAGTCAGTGAGTCAGTGAGTCAGTCAGTCAGTCAGTCAGTCAGTCAGTCAGTCAGTCAGTCAGTCAGTCAGTCAGTCAGTCAGACAGACAGACAGACAGACAGACAGACAGACAGACAGATTATGGACGAGCTAGATTCAGACGTGATCTCTTATGATCCACCTGATCCTTCTCAAGGAAAAGATTTTATTTGTGCACTAAAACTATAAGGGGCAAGAACTTTACTTTGTCAAATGTCAAATGCCGAACCGCTTAATCCTATTAGGGTCGCGGGGAAGCTGTAGCCTATCGCCACCTTCATAGCTGAAGCGTCCTTGAGCAAGGAACTGCTCTCTGGGCCAGGGTCACACCTAGGGTTATTCTGAAACAGCCAGTTAGCCTAATGTGTATGTCTTTGGACTGTGGGAGGAAGCCCACATCATCATATGATGATGATGATGATGATAATTGGTGGAAAGCCACCTGCTAATTCTTGGTATTCTTGTACAAGTTGACGTATTCCATCATTGACATCAGATAAGAGGAATGATTAGTCCTAGTCATAGATATCATAAGATAGCTCTTATAATTAATGTTTTTCCAAATGATAACTCTGGGTCTTGTTGTGAAAGTTACTGCACAGGATAGAACTAAAGTTACATTCTCAACTGGTAAAATCCATTGGTTTGTCAAAGTGGGAGTGTTCCCTTTATCTTAAGATGACTATTTCAAAATTTCCTTTGAAAAAAACTTAGAAACCATGAAGACTACATCAGCCATGCTTACACAGGTACTTTCAGTGTAAGGTACTTATGATTTCCTAAATGATTTATCACGATAATAGCGAAATCAGAAACTTCAGTCAGACTTTTTTGAAAGCTACCCTTTATGTGCCCATGTTCTATTCTATGTGCAGTATGTCATTTTGCAAGCTGTACAATACTGTTGATCACTAGAACTGATCATCTTTATGTTTAAAAAACAAATTATTCAAAGCACCTCACTGTTAGACAGATTTGTTGCTAATTTGATGCTAATTCATCTCTTAACATGTTTTACAACCAATGGCAAAATTCATGATTTATTTATTCCTCACTGTCTAAGCATTCCAAGTCCCTGCAAATAAGAGTATTTGTAAACCGAGCAAGTGCATCATATTTCTTCTCCTCTTACTGTCTCTCATTAGAGACTTTAGTAAGAGTACACTGCCTCGGTGGTGACCTTTCTATCAACAAGCAGCAGCAAAGGCTAGTGAGGCTCCAGTATGAAGAGATGATGCGCTGCTCTAAACACGTTTCTTACCAACCGCTTCATTAAAGCAAGAATCTCTCGCCACGTCCTTCTGCCTCATTTACAGCTGGCCTTCCTCTAGACTGCAGCATTCAGCAGGAGTCAATGCAAGCCACCGTTGCACAGGCTGCCACATCAGTCGTACTGCATTAATTACCAGCTAATTGGCACACACAGTGAGCTTTTGGTCCTTTGCGCTCCACATTCATACATATAATGTGTTTTTCTTTTGTGTTGTCTCTGTATTCAGACGTGTCATGCATGATCACAAAACAAGGTGAACACTGACCCATTTTGAAGAGGGGGTTGATGTGTGTGATTGCATGTGTACGTGTATTTAACGGCTTGTGAGGACCGAATACCCTCAGATGGATAGAATAGTGTCAGATCAGTGTCACACAAAAAACCCAACTAATTTTACAGATTTTATTTATTTAATAATACTAAAGCTTATGCGTACACTCATTTGCCGAATCACTTAGTCCTATTAGGGTTGTGGGGAGACTGAGCCCATCTCAGCCAACACTGGGAGAAGGCATGGTACACCCTGAACAGCTTGCCAGACCATTGCAGGGTCAACATATACACATAACAATTCACACTCGGTCCTAGTGGCAATTTCAATTAGTCAATTAGCATGTGCATGTCTTTGGACTGTGGGAGGAAACCAGATCATCCGGAGGAAGCCCGCACAAACCCAGGAAGAACATGCTAACTCCACACCGCAAACACTCGCGCCGAGCCCCTTAACTCGAACCCCGGACCTTCTTTCTGTGAGGTTGACGTGCTAACCACTAAATTTAAAAGCTAGCTTAAATTAGATTATTGTTTTAAGATGATTACTTGTGACATTTATCCCTGGTAGATTGTGTACCAATAGATTGTGTTGTTGGCACTAGATTATATGATTATATGACCCTCTATTGATTTCCTACAGCATTTCCTTTTTAGATCATCAGTACAGTCAGAAGTGGTTTTGTTTTATTTGTTTGTTTATGTATTATCATTACCGTCGTCCTATTGGTTAATTTTAGACGAGCATCATATCAGATGGTACGCTGAGATTTTACTGTTAGTCATACAGTACCACAGTATTTCTTCCAAGACCATCAGTTTCAGCTACCATCCAGAGAACTCTTTAAAATGAGCTAGAAGCTGTCTAAAAAGAGGCAGTTACAATTCCTGATCACTGAGATTATGATCCTCATAAAGATAGAGAAACGTGTGTGTGTGTGTGTGTGTGTGAGCGAGCGAGAGTGAGGAGAAAGATATGTGGGATGTTGAATAAGTTTGCAAACACGAGAAGACATCATTGTTATCGTCCATCTCTAGGGTGGTTGAGCCATAATGAGCAGCGTGTGCCCAAGAGAAGCAGATTCCTCCCTCGAAGGGATCCTTTTTTCTGTTTTCCTCCGCACCTATTCTCTTCATTGAGGAGAAAGGAGGTGATGTGGCGAGGGCAGAGGCACAGTCACCAATTCCCTCAGTACGGCTGCTCAGGGAGACAGCTCAGTGCCCTACAAGAATGTTCCCCCACCCTCCTACTGCTTGACTCGCACCAATTAGCACTGACTCAGGCCCACCCCCCTACACACTCGCTTATACTCATACTTCTGCTCACTACATCATCATCTGTGAAACTAATTAGTAGGAGTGAATGTTTTTTTATTTATTTTTTTATCTATGGACAGGGGAGCCATCTTTGAACTTTACTCAGTGTATGTAGCTTAAACAAATGCAATGTCAGACAGATGTACTGATGAGTTTATAGGGTAAAGTGTTTAAGAAATTTACAAAAGTAAATTGTGTCTACGTCAAATACACACAGACTCGCTCCTAACTTTAAAAAAAAATCAAAAGTTTTTAAAGCTGCTTTTTATTTATCTACAAAGCTGCAGTTCAGAAAAGTGTGACGTTTCATGATGTTGTTTTTAAGGTGTTTATCTTTGTTTGAATTTGACATAACTACAAATTTGTGAATAACCTGAAAATTAATTTTTCCATCATTTATTTGCTCCACAATTCAGAAATAAATGTAATTGAGCTGTTTTTTAAGCTTTGATTGGATAATGTTGTGATAATCTTAGGTTTTGCTTTGATTGGATCATGCTCTGATGAGTTATCTTAGGCTGTGCTAGTGACACATCGTGCAGATATAATTGGATTAGCGTGAAGGAGCAGCCGTGGCTTTGAAGAGATTAGAATGAGAACTGATCCTGTAATTAAACTGCAAAGCAGGGGGAAGGTAGGGTGTGCACAGCTAAAGGGCCAGGTTCAGGGTGTGTGTGTTTGAAGGGCTGTCTTTGGGGCCATGATTCCAAGGGCCCTTATGTAGCCGGATGTTAAGGGAAAGAAAGATGTCGTACACATCAACAGGCCTCTTTAAAGGGAGAACCTCAATGGTATTACAATGGCAGACACAATGGGTTGCTTTCAAAGAGCAGGTGGATTGTAAGGACAAATTGGTGGTCTGTAAAACGACATTCATGAGATGTGAATGCAACAACTACATGAAATGATCAACCCAAACAGCTAGCTGTCACTATTCTCTTCATGATTGTGTGATATGCTCCATTTTGAATAGTAAACATGCATACAGGAAGTGGAAACTGTGCACGTTTATTGTGGCTTTGTTTTGACAACCTTTTATGCAACATTTTGGTATTTATTTCCATCCAGAATTGCATTAATTTTTTGCTGAGAACTTGTATTTACAATATGCCAGTTAAACCCCTTCATACAGCCGATCTCCAGCACCACTTGCACTGGGTTTAAGGTCAGGACGTACTGATGGCCAATTTATATGTGAAAATGACTTCTTTTGCTTCCTGAGCAACTTATTTACAAAGTTTTGCTTTATGAATCCTGGCATTGTCGTCTTGAATTAAACCTGTGTCATCAGAGAAGATAAACTTCAATGATGTGAAACCCTGAACCTGGTCATTCCGTACGTAATAATAATCAACTGACTTTATTTTATCACCACATAATGTTGCTGAGCCTCAACCTGACCAACAAAAGCAACCCCAGATTGGCCACGATGCTTGATGGGTACGTCACTTCCTGTACCCTACTTCCTACCCTGACACAACCATTACTCTGGAATAGGGTAGATCTCAACTCCTCAGATCACATGAACGTTTTCCTTTGCTACAGAGTCTTTCTGTTCCCTTAAAAACCGAAGCCTTTTGTTCAGATTTTTCTCACTAACAAGGTTTTTCTGGGTGGCATGGTGGCATAGTGGTTAGCCTGTTCAGAGTTTGCATATCCTTCCTATGCTTGCACTGGTTTCTTTTGGGTATTTTGGTTTACCCCCACAGTCCAAGGACATGCTTATTTGCTTATTAGTCAATCTTAACAAGAATAACTAATTAATTAATTTAGTTATATATCTATATGTATATTTGCGTTATCCTGGGATTGTGAGTTGATCAATGTCTATTACTCATTCAAAACATCCAAAGCTATCAAATAATTCTTGGTATTTTCCTGTGAGCTGACTTAGCCATCATTTAAACTGAGTGAATAAAGAATCAAGATGATTCAAACTATTGAATCAAAACACACGAGTAAAGCTTTTGATGGCTTTCCCCTGGTCACTGGTGTCAGGTGATGCCATGGACAGGTCTGTTCCTCACAGCAGCCCGTTTTTGAGAAAAATGACATGAAAGTTTTTGCAATTTGAAAATCAGGGATAATGCACACGATATAATTAAAGGTCATAAGAAGGATGAAAGGACTGTTCTGGTACACATAGACCTTATCCACATCTGTCAGAATATGACATTATCTCTGGGTCTCCCCTCACCATTTTTTGTGGGTCAGTTAGTTTGCTTTTCTTATGTTCTGGTGCACTATATACTAAATTAATATGGAGTAGTATGTAATATTTTTACCTCAGTCTCACCTACAGTGAATAATGGTTATTTTGAATATAAACAAATTAGACTGCAGTGTTTTTCCTGCATTTGTTTGTGAATGATGTTCATAAACTAATGATAACTTGAAACTGTTTTAAAATGGTGATTTAATCCAATTCGTCTGACTGCTCTGTCCTCTCCCCGCAGACACCAACTGATCAGACCAATGGGAGTGAGGAAGGATGGCTCACTAGCTCCCCTAGAGGAGACAGTGCACAGATGCAACGTCCTAGACAGCGGTGACTCGGACTCGGATTAAGACAGGCCAGCTGTAGTTACACACACAGTCAGTCACTAAACCCTTACGAAGTCAGAGCTCCTTCTAATGAAGTGTAAGTGTGTGTGTGTGTGTGTGTGTGTGTGCACGCAAAAAAAATTGGTCCAGTTTGATTTTTGTTCCATGTTATTTATTAGTGCAAATGAATGACCAAGGCTGAGTGACGGTGTAGTGAACATGAATCAAACAAGCGTTACAAGCTGTGTGGTCTGTTTGAAGTTTTTCATTACTTTGGCACTTTGTTATCCTTCGTTACCGTATTCCAGGTGCACTGAACTGTTAACAGGCATTTACTGTATGCCTAACAGTAATAGAGAAAATGTAAGACGTTAGACTGTTAATATTATCTTGTAACTATAAATAGAGTAAAATTGGTGTGGGGGTTAGCATGTCCGCCTCAGAGCAAGAACATTTGAATCGAGTTTGCATGTTCGCCCTGTGCTTGTATGGGTTTCCTCCAGGCAATTAGCTGTTCCAAATTGCCCCTAGGTGTGGATGGGAGTATGAATGGTTGTGTGTGTTGACCCTGATAACACTAGCCCCAACCCTAACTCACCCTGTTCTGGTGAGCGCTGTTCAGGGTATACCCCGCCAGTGTTGGCTAAAATAGGCTCCAGCCTCTCTGTGACCATAGTAAAATAAGGCGGTTCAGCAAATGAGTGAGTTACAGTGAGATATAACAATATGGATGTTGTAAATAAATATAAATGCCAGAAGATTAGAAATTACACAATGTCTCTGATCGCTAGTCTGGTTTTAGTGCCACAGGCTAGCCTTTATAATTTTAGCATGACTTCACCGCTTCAGTCATTTGGACAATCTTAACAATAACAGATCATTATTAAATGCAGATCTAGAACAGATCAAGACTCAGGCCATATATAACACCAATATTTTGATAGGTTGGTGTAAATTTTGTTCATAGTCTATTAAAAAAAAGTTAGCTGTCACTGTACAGTAAAACACGTCAGAAACACTGCTGTACAAGTGATGGATAGTTCTGTGCAGAGACATTCAGTCACGTTTGAATGTTTAGTGCTTTATTTCTCTTATGGGCATCCACAGGCCTCTTCTCTTTGTGCTTTTACTCAAGATTATTTAGATTATTAGCACTTCAAATTCCTCCATGTTAATCAGAAAAAAAGCCATTTCCATTCCAGACTTAACACTGATCTGTTTGTCCATCCACTTCTTACAACTTAAAACCAAACCAACATCTTTTTCTCAGAATTGAATTTTTAACTCCACTAAGGTGGTGATGTTTTTGCCGGTGTATGTTCATCTTTCTGTGAAAAACCTTGGGGAAAAAAGGTATGAATGGATTTTCCTGAAATTCTTTTAAGGAAGGTGGAGAATGGGTCAAAAAACAAATGATTAGTCTGATCGAGGGAAAACAGTAGAGACTGTCCTTCCTTGGTAGCAGTTTGCGCTCTCTGAGTGCTTCTATTTCCTCATTATTATATGAACTGGGAAATTGTTGGGAACAAAATGTGACTCATCTTTTAAAAGTTTGTTTGCTTTATTTAGTCTGTTTTATTTCTTAAATCACCTGTACAGTGAGAATATAAATACACATCTTGATATAAGAAATGTTTCTTCACTTTAATATCTTTTTTCTTTTAGTCTTTAATGCTACACTTTATTTGACTGGATGTCACAATATTCAGAATATTTGTTTTCCTTGATTATGCCCATGTACGATTAGTAATGTGTGTATTATCTTTTTGTTTTCATACTGTGACTAAACACTGTTTAAATTAGGAATTTATCAGTGTTTTTTTTTTTTGTTTTACAGATGACTGCACTAATGTTCGTTTTTAATGTTTATATCTCAATTTAATGCCAAATATTCAGGGCTGGAGGTGGATACTTTTTTGGACCAGTTATAAAAAAATATATAAAAATCTTCAGGATATAATCTAACAACCACTGTCTGATTCAGCAATTTAAAAAATAGCTTTTTTTAATTTGCATCATAAAAGATATTATAACATACAAGTTAAGATAAGCAGTGTTAACAGGCAGCGGTGTTCTCAGAAAAAAAAGAACAGACAGGCAGAACTTAAATACTTTTATTATCAACAGAAATACAAATAGAAACTGATACAATGCACATACTGCAAAAATGAAACATAGCAAACCACAGCAGCAGCTGGAAATCCAGAATACAACTTCCTGAAATGTATAGACCTAGAGTTTATACTTATACCATCCATAAGGAAGGCACACAAATACTTTGATCTTCAATCTCAAACTAAACACATCCAACACGTTAGACGACATTTTTAAAAAGGTTAAGACTTCTTATACAAGTACCTACATTTATGATCCAAAAACAGATGTGTGTAGATATGATCAGGATTACACGATCATCTCTTCAACTGTGCAAATTGTAATAAAGACTTTCTCTTCATTACACACTGGCAACCAAGATTACACTTCTCTCACACCATTTACTGACTGACACACACACACACACACACACACACACACACACACACAGGATATTGGTTCTTTGTTGCCAGGCAGAGACATTTATTAGAGTTTTGGAAGGAGGCCCCAGCAGGGCCTGTGAAAACACACACAGCAGGACACTACACACTCAGGAGGTCACGCCTCCCATGCTAATTTAGCACTGTCCTCTTAGAGCTGGAACTACCCCAAGTTCCCCAGAATACACTTTAACCAAACAATCACAGACGTTCATGCATATGCCTACGCCGTAAGTTGTCCATCAGATTTCTACTTGTTTTCGCATCACGTTTAAAAGTCCAATATAAAAGACAGGACAGAAAAGATCTGCATATGTAGATCATTAAATATTTATATGAAAATGTTCACAGAGGTAAGAAAGTGCCTTCAACCAGTCATGAAAGACACCCACAGTAATATTACCTTAAATAAAAAAGATAAACAGCCATTATCTGGACCGGACGTGAAGACGTCTGAGACAGCCTGTGACTGCAGCGGCACGATTACTCAAGTGCTCTTGCTGTCCGTCTCTGATGAGTCACTCTCTTCGCTGTTGCTGCAGGAGCAGGCCCTGTGCTGCTGTTCCCCATCTGATTGTGGACCAGATATCACCATGGGGGTGGGCTGCAAATCCTAAAGGAGATTGAAGTGAATATCTTAAAACTTGACTCCGAAGAGTTCGTGCAGAGAACAATGCAGCACAAAAGTGAGGCGTGTCCTCCTCCAAATAGCCTCAGAGCACCACCCAAAGCGGACTAATTATACACTACCGTAGTCACAATATTCTGAATAGTAAACGGCGAAATTTTGGAAGGGGTCCCTGGGTCAGCTAGGGGGTTTCTGTGTTGAGTTTGGATTCTTGCAATGGGTTTCTTTCAGGCACTCTGGTTTCCTCCCATTTAAAAAAAAACATGCCCTTTAAGCTAATTGGCTGTTCCAAAATGCTCCCAGGTGTGAATGTGTGTGTTGTGGCCTTGTGATGGTTGGGTGAGCTGTTTAGGATGTGCCCAGACTTCACCCAGTGTCAATCGGTTCCCAGCAACAGGATTATGCAGTTGGGCAAATGAGAGCGAGAGAGAGAGAGGAGAGAAAGAAAGACAGAGCGAATGCTTTGGGTTTGATGCAATGAGTGTTTTGTGAACAAAATACAGTCAGTTGAGTGACAAGGTGCTTGGGTCAGAGCATCATTTAAATAAAATTTGTGCACACAAAATGATATTTTATTGGTCATGTTTACATTTTTAATTAATTAAAGCATTATCACGAGTTTGCAGGTGGATTAATGTCTGTTAGTTTATTCTGGGAACTGGTGTCACCTGATCGGTCTATGAGGGAAATAAAAACCATTATTTTAAGTAAATAATGCTTGGATCAACACTACGGACACTCAGAAAGTGGCACGGTCATGGAAGCAGGCTGCGTCACTGCTAAAAATATGTTGTTACACTGCTCTTTTGCTCCAGCCCATAAACGTACACAGTTCACCCTCGTCAGTAAAAATTAAACCATAGCAATTTCATTTCACTGTTTTCTTTTCTTATGTTCCCAAGTAGTATATACTAAAAAAAATTATTTAACATATCACATGACGATATACCAGAAATTATAGAAGCTCAACTCCAGTACATACCCCGTTCTCACTGCTGTTCATCAGGTGTTGAATCTCTGTATGCCAGCCCAGAATCTCAGCGAGCCTTCTCACCAAGTCCGCCAGATCTCCCAGCTCCACATAGTCTCCTCTCCTCAGGGGTTTATGCTCAAACGGCCCCACTGCTTGTCGGTTCAGCAGTAGACGTGGAACTCTGGGTCTAACAGTGTTCACTAGACTGGCGAAGGGCTCAATCTAACATAAAAAAAAGCTTACCTTTCATCTAACCTTCATTCATCATTCGCCAAACTATTTAATCCTATTTTGTGTCATGGGGAGGCTGGAGCCTCTGGGTGAAGGTGGGGTACATCTTGAACAGCTTTCCAGTCCATTGCAGGGCCAACACACACACACACACACACACACACACACACACACACACACACACACACACTCATTCCTAGGAACAATTTGGAACAGTCAATTAGCATTATATGCATGTCTTTGGTCTGTGGGAGGAAACCAGAGTACCCA
>JBCNYG010000004.1:23731890-23744575 GCA_039654305.1 Porochilus rendahli | reverse complement strand
CCCCCCCCCCCCCCCCCCCCCCCCCCCCCCCCCCCCCCCCCCCCCCCCCCCCCCCTCCCCCCCCCCCCCCCCCCCACTTTCCTTTGAGGGGCTTGCGGTCCGACCCGCACTATAGAAGGCATATGGCCTGCCGGTCTGAAATGTCATTATGTAATGTAATTTATTTGGACCTCCATAAATCTTATGCAAATTGCTGGACTTCTCTGTCACATACTTAGGTCAATTATTTATTGGTCATTAACAGCATCAACATGAATACAGAAACTGTAATATCTTTAGAATGATTTATCATATTTCCTATATTTAAATACATTTGAAATGGAGAACTGTCCAATGAAGTCATCTTTTATAAAATATATAATTAAATTGTTAATGATTATAGCTTTAGAAGAGCAGCTGTATAATTTATATACTATTTAATAATTGGATGGTTTATATGACAAAAGAATGAGTCCGCACTGTACGAGTACTGCTAGGTTGACCTTGAACACGGAACACTGTAACAAAATGTCGGACCTTGAAAAGAAACAAAATGTCCATCCTAAGCGATTTTGTTGGGGGCTGTGTGTTGGGGGTGGGGGGGGGTTTTGTTGATCGAGTCTAGACTTGTCAAGCTCAACTCAAGACCTGTTGAGACAGGTTGAGATATGAAGTCATGACAGACCAATCAGAGTAGAATGGGCACCATATATCTGAACAATTTCTTCTGTGCGCGATTGACTGCATGCTGTTCTTTTCCTAAAGGCTAAATAGACACCTGAAAAAGGAATTTGGATCTCTTGCGTCATGAGCTGGACACTTTTCACTGCAACAGAACATAATCAAAAAGCACAATAAAAAAAATGTCTGCAGAAAGAAGAAGCAAAAGAAGGTCTGCAGATTATAAATTACTCTTTTCTAACTCACCTCTCTGCTACTAGATCCTGAGAAGGAAGATAAGAATTACTCAAAAGAACATTCTTCAAATCACTTAATCCTACTAGGATTGCAGGCTGGCTGGAGCCTATCTCTGCCGACTATGGGCGAAGGCATGGTACACTCTTGCCAAACAATCGCAGGGCCAACACACACAACCATTCACATTCAGACCTAGGGGCAATTTGGAACAGCTAATTAGCCTAATGCGCATGCCTTTGGACTGTTGGACGAAACTGGGGCACTCAGCGGAAACCCACACAAGCAGTGGAGGACTTGCAAGCTCCACACAGACATGCCCTCACCGAGCCCGGGACTCAAAGCAAGGACTTTTTTGCTATGAGGCAGATGTGCTAACCACTACACCACCATTCCGGCTATGTAAGAAAACAGACAGGTCAAAAACAACCACATAAAACGTATTTATTTTAAAATAATTTTAAATACAATTTTAAATTAAATACATTTTAATTAAATGTATTAATTAAAACAATTTAATTAAAAATTAACTACAATTTTAAAATAAAACTATTCATATCTGTAATTGTAAAAGCAGTGTAAATGTAACAAACTGACAACTTCGTGTGCAATCACTGTTAGCATGACAACAGCATGTAAACTATATTTTTAATTCTCAAACAAATATGATATTTATACAAGATGCAAGTAGCAGCTCTCAATCTTAATTGTAGGAAATACAGACCATAGTATTTATGATGTCTCATAATGATGTATGCTGACTTCTCTCTCAGTCTTAATTTCACAACAACCTCAATCTGAATCCCCTGCACCTTCATCAGAAAATCTCTTCACAATGCTCGATTAAAATTATTCCATTAATATGCTACCATGATACCTGTATCATTTTAGACCTCCCGCCTTCCAATATCCCTATTTATATTTCAAAATCTCTTGAAAACCATAACTTTCTTTCTCTTTGAGTCCTGCTCTATTGGTAACGAGCTTCTCTACAACGTCTGCTGCCCCCATTCAGGTTCTGGTCTCACAGTTCCGGTCACCACGGTGATCACTTCAACACCAGAAGGTCTCCTCTCCTCTTTATTCTCCATAGTGCTAATGACATGTCACTTTGTGTTGACTCTTTGTTCAATCCTCATGTACCTAAATGTACCTAATTTGGGCTCAATGCACTATTTGTTCAGGGAGGGTGTGCATAAGTGTCTAGATAAAGAGCAAGCAACTGACTAAAGCATTCAGATACACTGGATTAAATAAAGGTACTGAAAAACAAACACATACTGTACATTGAGTGTCATGTCATCTTTCTGAAGGATGTGATGTTACAGAAGTAAATATGGCCTCTTGAGTAGAGAATCTCGTACTAGTCAATGTTCAATGTGAAAGGTGAAGACCATTGAGAAGTGAAAGTACCTTTGGAAATAATCAGTGTTGATTGCATGATGCCGATTAAATTCAAATGAGAAGCTGGTGAAGACTGACATCTAGTGGTGTATACAAACACAGCAAAGTGAAGAACTTCTGAGGGCTTTCCAGGAGGGGACAAGATCGCATGATTTTGACACTTGCATGGTTATTAGTGCTGAACAGGCTGATCTCTACAGTTTATAATTAGGAATAAGCGGTTCAGAAAATGAATGAATGAATGTAAAAACAGGATGTGTTAGAATAGAATGGAAAGGAAGTTTATGCAAGATCACATGAGACTTGAGATCACATGAGATGGGCACAGTCTAACAGAAATAAGACATTTAAAGACTGAAAACATAAATTTTTTTTTTGCCTATTTTAATACTAATATCTCTAGTTTTAGACCACCTTTCACTCAACCACCGAACCGCTCAATTCCATTGGCTCATGGGGAGTTCTCAGCTGACTCTGGGCAAAGTTGTGGTACAACCTGAACAGCTCACCAGACTATCGCAGGGCCAACACACAAAAACATATACATTGGATCTTTGAACTGTGGGAGCAAGCCTGAGTAGATGGAGGAAACCTACGCAAGCATGGGAAGAACATGCACACTCTATACAGAAACACCAGATTCCGAGACTTGAACCCAGGACATTTTTGCTGTGAGGCAAATACATATACATTTTAAACTAAAAAGTAAGTCATAACACTTATTTCCATAGTTGATCTTTCATGTACCACTACCATTGGTAAACTACCATTCAGCTAGCACTAGATATTTAAGTATACCATTTTCACATCATCTTTATTATCACAGAAACTATTGCACATATATTTGTAGAAACAAAAAATTGTTTACATTTTAATTTAAAAACCATATTTACTCTGAGAACTTTAATACTGAAAGGTAATTCCACAATTTTATACTATTATATTTAAATGAGTTTAATCCCTGATATTTGACTTTAGGTAAACAAAATGAAAGCTGATCGTATCTTGTGCAATAATGGTGACTAATTGGCTGCATATCACAGAGATAACTTGGTGCAGTTTGTTTTGGAACAGAGTACATGCAGTTTAAACTAAGCTAATCTACTCTACACTTGACATTTAGCCAACCTAGTCCGTTAAAATCAGAGGTTTCTGTGATACCCATTACCCTTTCCTAAAACAAACCTAATCACTTTATTCTGACAGCTTTGCAGCTTACACTTTAACTTTTTACTAAGATCTCTCTAGCAAGAATTACAGACATAATCAAAACAAGGTAAAATAAACGATGAACAGATGACTTTTCTAGCTTTGATGCTAAAAGATGGCCCCTTTCTATATAAAAATTTAAGTTTAAGTTTTAACAGTTAGTCTGTTATTAATAATATCTGAGTCACTGTAAAACTTGAATCTGTAGATTTGCTAATGTTGTCACCTTATATCCTGTTATATCAAGTGAAACTTTAGCTTAGCCTTTAGCCTAGCACTGCACTGAACTCCATGTAAACCCTCATCAGCTTGTGCCCCTCCTTAACAGCTGTGATTGATTTAGTTCGTGCAGTTTCCAGAGACTTCCCCACCTGAGTTATCCATTTACACATTTCCGGTTGTTTGTTTTCATACATATTGCTATAGCTAGCAAGATATATTCTAGCTAGTCATTCTGTGTTCAAACCTGCCTCCAGTTGGTGGTCAGCAGTCAGATAGATGTGCAGTCTTGTTATGAACAACTCCTCTAGAGCCCCAACAACAGCACCAGCAGCTCCGTGTTCTCCTCCCCTAAAGCACAGCACTGACACAAACACACAACGTTACACCGCCTCGCGACATAACTGCAGGAAATTAAAGTTTAACAGGACAACCTGACAACAGCATCAACAACAAATGTACCGGAAGTACGTCACTTGAAATAAGAGCGGGAAAACAAGGCATTCAGGGAGCACAAACTGCACTGAAGAGTGACGCCCTGAAACAAGACCCGGAAATGAAGAGACCCCTTAAAGATGATGATTGGTTACTGTGTAAGTCCGGGAAGTCATGTGTAGATGATCACGTGATCCATTGCTAATGCCCATGGCGAATGAAAATACATATAATTGGCTAAAAAAATTAATAAAAATAATAATTATATATATATACAAATGAGCAATGAACATGTATTTCATTTCATTTGCTTTATCCTTTATTAGGGTCACGGGGGGCTGGATCACATTTACCATCCGATGCCAGGTGAATGCCCTTAACATCACACCAGACCATCACAGGGCGTCTGCAGAGGCACATCCATTCACATTCACACCGACTGGCAATCAGGAATATCCAGTCAGCCTACTGTGCATGTCTTTGGACCTTGGGAGAAAACTGGAGCACCAGAAACCCACACAAGCACAGGGAGAACAACTCCACACAGAAACACTCTTGCCAGGCACAGGGCAACAATATAACAACAATAATGAGTTTTTCATCCATGCAGAGCGGTGCACCATACGATTGTTCTGCCACACCGACATCCTTTAAGAACAATGCTGAGCCATCATCAAGCTTATATATATATTGTATCCTATATTTAATTTTATATTTACATTTGATTTTATTCTATATGTTTTCTTTGTTCTCTATTTTTGCATCTTAATATTTATATTGACCTTAACTGTAAAATCCTTTAAATAGTTTTAATTATAGTTATTGTTATTGTTCTTTTCTTCTTGCTATTAGTAGTTTATTTGTCACATTTTTGGACAGTCATACTAAGCATTTCACTACTTATTGTACTGTATATAATTTGAATGTGACAAATAAAATTTGAACTTAAAATATGGTTAATATTTTTGTATTATGTAATAAAATCAAGCATTATTCAACTCACATATGCTCACTTCACCACATTTCACACATTTTATATAGGTTGTGGAAACATTATACCTGCAAACAGGGGGAATCAGTAGGGATCGTGCTAACCTTCATTACAATCTGTCAAAGGTTGAACTGCATGTAGTCTATAGACTATTTAGGCAGTATACAAATATCAAAAGCCCAACAGAAAATGTTTGTTTAATTTTTTTTCTTACTCTGGCTTTGTCTGAACCTCTGAACAGTTGAAGGCTTTACACACTCTTGCACAACAAAATCGTGTCATGCCTGAATATCTTGATACACTGTATACACTCTGAAAAAGGAGACCAAGCTCGGCTAGTTTGTGGGACTTTGGAAGCAGTTGACTGATATTGGCAGGCCAAGTGATCTGTGGCTTTGGCATGCAAAAACCTAGGTGTTGGAATTCAGTGAGTCCATGGTGCATTGCGTTTGACTCTAGGAAAATTACAAACTGTCAGACACCTATGTGTACAGGTGTGATGGAGTATTGCTGAATTATTGAGGTCACTGCAGCATGGTGGCGTGGTGGTTAGCATGTCTGCCTTACAGCAAGAAGGTCCTGGGTAGATGCAAAGAATGGAACTCGAATCAAGGATCTTGTTGCTGAGAGGCAGATTTGCTAACCACCTCATTACATATACACCTGAGCAGATGAGGGTTAAAGGCCTTGTTTAGGAGCTCAGCGGGGGCTGATTTGTTGGACTTGATCCGGATAGAACCCCCAACCTTCTGATCAGTGACCAGCACCTTAACCAGGGTTAAGGGTGGAAACTGTGCGCCACTGATTTCCACCCCTACAAGGACACAAGAAATATTTTCTCTTTCTTGTATAAAAACAAACAAAAAGGTATACATGTGAATAAAATTGTATAAATAAAATGACATGAATTTTAATGAGTTAATTTGGATAAATAAATGTATAATTTGTAATAGTTCCGGCGGCACGGTAACGCAGTGGTAAGCACTTCCACCACACATTGAAGAAGGTCCTGGGTTCGATTCTTAGGCTCGGATTTTGCTGTGTGGAGTTTGCATGTTCTCCCTGGGCTCGCGTGGGTTTCCTCTGGGTACTCCAGTTTCCTCCCACAGTCCAAAAACATGCTCAGTAATAATTGGCTTTTCCAAATCACCCCTAAGTGTGAGTGTGAATTGTGCGTGTGTGGGCCCTGCGATGGCCTGGCGAGCTGTCAAGGGTGTACCCTGCCATCGCCCAGAGTCAGCTGAGACGGGCCAATAAGGATTAAGTGCCTTAGAAAATGAATGAAGGAATGAATGATTATGATAAAATTAATAAAATGTATAGTTCAAGTAAATATCAGCATATGAGTATGAAACCTGCTGTTTAAACAGAAATGAGCCTGTGTGTGTGTGTGTGTGTGTGTGTGTGTGTGTGTGTGTTTCTACAGAGCACTCTGTGGTTTAAACATGCTCAAAATCAGGTTCTGTTCGTTATCGCGTGAAACTTCACGTTCTGAATTTCGAGTGCCTGACTGTAAAACGTCACTTCCGGTCTAATGTGCTCATACTTGTTAAAAAAAGAGAGAGAGAGAGAGAAAGAAAAAAGGGGCAAAGAGCGCCACGTCCACGTCACGCAAAGTCTGAGTGTGCTGTACATGAGACAGAAGCACAGAAAGTTCGTGAACTGAAGAATTTTTTCTGCAATTAAAGCTCCAGGTTATCGAAAAGCGACAGACAGAGGTGCAAACTTAGGAGGAGTGGAAGAGCAGCCCCTACTAAAGCTCTCCAAATAAAGTAAGTACATCATCAGGTTGCTAGTCATTTTAGCTAGCATATCAGAAAAGTTTTCAGGTAGCATGTAAATCGAGCTGTACGGTTAAAGGGCTGGGATATCTGTATGAGCTAGTATAGCATTATTAATTTTAATAGTTATATATATGTAATGGTGGTAGCTTTAGCTATAGGTGTATAGTTTTGCTAGTTGTTGTTATGTTTGTCCCATTTGTTTTGGGCTGCAGAATAATAACAGTTTACCTGGTGATGTCACAGAAGAGCTAGATGATGTCCCTAAACAACATTTTATTGAAGTTATTGTTTATAATTTAAAGCTAATAGCCTTTAAATCAAGTAGCAGTGTGTTTGTAACCGTGTATGAAAGACAAACCTGACTGTCTGATTAGCATCATGTAACATGCTATGATTTCAGTTTTTATGTAAAAAAAAACTTCTTAACCAAGGGCCTCCTGTCTGAGCTAATCCTCCATGAATGATGTTTTGTGCATCACGTCTGATTGGGGAAAGCCTCTTTTGCTACATCATTCATGCCTACGTGTAACTGTAGTCAGTGTTTGACTTTTTTTCTTCTTCTTTTCCTGGGCTTCAGGTTCAGTACACACAGAAAACAAAACTGAAGGCCTTTAACAAAAATTATCAGTTCAAAAAATAAATAAATATGTATGTATGTATTTGTTTTTTAAAGAAAGGAATCCACTTCTATTTTCATCTATAAAATGTGATCTGATGCTATCTTCACTTTTGTCTAAGATTTTTATTTTTCAAAATGCAATTATGAATTGCCATTTACTTCCCAGCTCATCCGGATTCTGGCCAGCGTTTATTACCTGGTGATGGTCTTGCTAGTGAAAATTAGTCTTCATTCATCTCTATGTAAACATGAGTAACCCAGCAATGCCTTAATCTATCCACATCTTTCTCCTCTGTAAACTCTGATCACAGACAGATCAAGGATTAAAAGCTACAGTTTTCACTCTAACCTTGCCATGGAATGCATCATGCGCTCCATCTCCTAGATCACTATCTAACCAGGCCACTGCTTTAACTCAGACAGTTGTGTCCTATAACTGTGTGCCATTCTGGAACTTGTACTGTAACATATCCAGTGTCTACTATTTCTACACTAGAATTCTTATTATCATTACTCTGAACCTCATTAAAATGGTGTGAAAAGCAATTCATGCACTTTTGTTTTTATAGATCATAGTGGAATCTGTCTCTTATACCTCATGAATGAGGCTTTTCCCCTCGCATTAAATGTAACTGCACTAGTAGTATCCCTTTTTTGTTAGCAGCTTGTAACATAATCAAGTTAATTTTAATTCAATTCAGTTTTATTTGTATAGCGCTTTTTACAATTGAAATTAGGGAATCTAAGAGGAATCTAAAGATTTCTCTACAACCCCCTACATATCCCTAATGAGCAAGCCCGTGGGGACAGTGGCAAGGAAAAACTCACTCAGTTGACAGTAGGAAGAAACATTGAGAAGAACCCGGCTCAGGAGGGAAATCCATCCTCATTTGGGTGAAACCATAAAATACAAACCACATAAGGAAATTTCATTACAGTCTAACATGTAGTCTGGTTGGTTATACCACAATTGTAAGTCCAAGATAACTGCAACAGGAGAGTTTATATCACCAGCAGCGAAAAGTCATCTCCGCAGTCACTGAGTGCAGATCCAAGCTCACATGGGTCTTCCTCAGCAGGAGCGTCATTAAAAGGAGTTAAGTCGGCAAAAGGAGTTAAGTCAGCTTTATTTATGTAACACATTTCATATGATTGGCATGGACATAAAAGTGCAATAGCAAAGATGCATGATGAGAAAGAGTAACAAAAGTAGGCAAGACTAAAGTAAGATTAAAAACATCGTAAACATGATAAATATGAGGGCAACACATACCACAGGAGAAAAAATAAATAAATTGAAGTAAGAAAGTAAATAAAGCCTACAAAACAATTGAATGAAAACTAATTAATGCAAACCTAATAAAAGATACAGGCAATTTTATAGTCTGGGCCAACTGCAATTTCCATAATTTCAGCTCTCTCAAAAATTTTGGATAAAACTTCGTTATTACACGATGCCCAAAAATACAAGGACAGAAGGAAAATATCTCTATCCTGTGCCGCATAGAGCAAGTTTAGTGACTCAAAATAGAGTCTCATTTTAATAAAATTCTACCTCAGACACTGTGAGCTTTTATTATGTTAGGTTGGGCTTGTAATGGAAATAAAACATTTCAAACTTTCTCTTCTGTATATGAAATAATGTTTACGTCTAGGTTAATTTTTCATGAGATACTTTTACTGAAAACAAAAAAATATTACAATAGTAGAAGTGTGTGTGTGTGTGGGGGGGGTTATATCAGTAGAATCCTAAGAAAAAAAAAGTGAGAAAATAAAAAATACTTTTGGAGTGGAACAAGAGTCTGGGAGCATAATGACTGAAGGCACCTTGAGCTGGTCACAGGACAGTGAGAACCATTAGCTGGTGACCAGAGTAATTTAAATGTTGTGTATTCTCTGAGCATGTGAGCAATCTTAGAAGGTGCTAAGCCATTTTTAAATTTAAAATAAATAAGAAGTATTTTAGAATTAATTATTTATTTTACTGGTACGTATAAAACAAATGGATATCAGTAATCTCAAAGTAACAACTAATAAGCACCAAAAAAAAAAAATCACTTAGCAGATCACACATAATTTGAGTATAAACATGATTCAAGGTGAACCTTTTTCTTTAAATTCTTCTGTTACAGCGCTTTGTACCAGTAGTAGCATATTTTTACATTAAAATCCACCAGAAGTGGCCTCTGTATTATATTTAAAGAAAACAGGCATTACAAATGTGTTAACTGTGTAGAGTAAACACAGTTCTCTCTGGCTGTGAACTGGTTGGCCTTGTTCTGTGTTGACATAGGTAGCACACCCTAGCTCCTAGTTCTTTGGAATTATTCATGTGTGAACATTTTAAACCATGTAAACCACCTAATTATGTTTTGTTCCACAGAGTCACAATGAGCAAAATAGATGCACCACAGTGTGACGAGCCTGCATACTTAAAGGATGAACCTCCAGCAGGTAATTATTTTCTTTTGAATAAGCCACTTGAACGTGCCATATATGAAGGTAGTACCACAGTGAACTCAAAAGGTGGTGCTCTTGCGCTGTCTAGTCCTCTTCACAGATGCACCCTTAGGGGCTGTGCGGTAACTTGTTATTGCTGTGTGTGTGTGTGTGTGTGTGTGTGTTGGGGGGTGGGGTTTCTAATGTTAAGCATTGTCACAGCTCATACTAAGACAAGAATGGGAAAATCCCAATGGGATCCCAAGGTCGAGGGTTCAAGCCCCACTCTCAGCGGGTTGTCACTGCTGTCCCCCCAGTGCAGCTAACTGGGTTATCAAAGGCCAGCCATGTCTCTCACTGTCTGTGGTGGGAGGCATGTAGAAGAACCATTGCTGATTTTCATCAAAAGTAGGCTGCGTAGCCGTCAGCGTGTTTCTGCCCTGCGATGGCCTAATTAGGATTAAACGCTTCAGAAAACGAATGAATGAATGAATAATAATATAATGATAATAACACATAAAGCAGGTGCTGGTCCAACAGAACATTTGCTGAGCCCTTTATTCCTACTAGGGTTGCAGGGAGGCTAAGAATACCCACAATGAGCCCACGAATCGAGCCTAGGACCACTATGCTACTGTGAACCTGGTTTAATATTCCTTTGCTTTAATTTTACTGCAACTGTTCTCAAAAAGTAAACAACATTCTTCAAGTCAAATTCACAGATGATGCTGATGTCGATTATGTCATTGCAAAATCATGCCCAAGTCATCAACTGGGTTGAGATCTGGTAACGGTGAAAGCATCAGAACATTTTTTTGGAACGTATGTATGTGTATGAGATACTTTTCTTCTCACCACACTTATCAAGAGTTAATATTTAAGGTATTGTTAGTTTATCATCAGTTAAAGCTGGGGTTGGTAAATGTTTAGCTCTGTACACACACACACAGATATATTGTTTGAAATGGCCTTTATACCCCGACAGCACTTAATAACTTATGAGCTCTGAAAAAAATCCATCATCGGTGGCAACTGTAATTCTGCCGAACAATCACTGTCTCACGGTCCACTGGGAAATATCCAATCAAAAGCTCCCATGTCTCCCTGCCTGCGCATGACCCTACTGTGCATGCACCTGCAGTCAAACAGCGTCACTACCACTGTCAGTACCACTACCGGAGACATTTTATTTACCACATCTCAAGTTTTCTCTGTGCTCTTTGATAAAGCTGATGTGATATGGTGGGGAGGGGGGGTTGGGGTTGGTTAGGGGGGGGGGGGGTGTAAAGCCTAGGAGGGCAGTGTAGGATTTATTTGGAGCCCTGAAGAGATGCTACTTTTAAATTTTTAAATCATTCCAGAATATCAACCCCAGCTTTAATCAGTCTGTCTGTTTCTAGCAACAGAACAGTCAATCACATTTTTATTAGTTTTTGCACTATTCTAGACTTTATTCAAAAATTTTCAGACCAGCCCATTTGGACCCTGCCACCACATAAGTGATTTTCAAGATTTTTAAATTTCATTCATTCGTTCATTTTCTAAGACAATTAATCCTAATTAGGGTCGCGGGGAGGCTGGCGCCCATCTCAGCCGACTCTCAGGGCGGGGTACACCCTGGACAGCTCGCCAGGCCATCGCAGGGCCATCACTCACACAACCATTCGCACTCACACTCACACCTAGGGGTGATTTGGAACAGTCAATAAGCCTGCCGTGCATGTTTTTGGACTGTGAGAGGAAACCGGAGTACCCGGAGAAAACCTACACAAGCACGGGGAGAACATGCAAACTCCACACAGAAACGCCTGAGCTGGGAATCAAACCCAGGCCTTCTTGCTGTGAGGCGGCCGTGCTAACCACTACAACACCGAGCCATCAGCAGAAATTATGATTAAAAAATAACTGTCAGGTAAAAACAGAGAATTCTGATTATTAATGAGTTAGATGTTTATTATATCTTTTATTAAACCTTATTTATTAAATTAAAAATAGCAGCTAACAGTTACGTAGCTAGCTAATACTTAGCCCATGCTGACAGAATTGTAATGTATTCCAGTATTTAGTTAGCATCATTAGCAAGCTACTCAGCAAAGCACCTGAGACGAGTTGGTTTGCACTCTCATATACAGCAGAAAATTTCATTTATATGAACAAATGTAACAATGAATATGATGATGTCATTAACGCAGCTGAAATATTAACATTTACTATAAAAATGGTACAATTTCAACAAAGCTTATATATTTTTATTTATATTTATATATTCTAATAATAAAGTATTATCTTGGGAAAATAGCAGTCAGCATTATGTAATTGCTTCTATATATTACAAATTGCAAAAACATAAAAATTGTTAAAGTATTTTATGTAAAAATTCTTATGAAATCTGCGAAGATTTCTGGGGAAACCATTAAAATGTTTCAGGATTTCCTTTTGTTATTCACAGTCTGTGCTCTTTAGGGTTTGAAATATGAAGATCTTTGTATTATTTGTGATAGATAAGGGATTGAGTATCACACAAATACAAATGACAAGATTATATATGTTAAGATATAACAATAATATAAAACAGCTGTGATTGATGATGATAATGATGATGATGATGATGATGATGATGATGATGATGGTGTGTGTGTGTGTGTGTGTGTGTGTCATCGTTTCACCTCCTATGCACTATAATAATTGTGT
>JBCNYG010000004.1:23703011-23716481 GCA_039654305.1 Porochilus rendahli | reverse complement strand
GAGAGAGAGAGAGAGAGAGAGAGATAGACAGACAGACACATACATGCATATATACATCCAAAATCTACTCTTTATTTCCAATTTGAAATGAAAAACAAAAAAATTAATTCCAGATTTTCATTGTGCATTCTGTATCCTGGGTCTCCACACACACACACACACACACACACACACACACACACACACACACACACACACACACACACCACATTCTAGTCTTTTTCAATAAATTAAATCCACGTGAAGAGTTCGGATGCAACACTAAGTCGATTTGACCTTTCATTTTAAAGCAGTAAAATTTACCTGGACCTGATGTTTAATGCCCCTTAACCATTACATAACAAGAATAACCGGGGTACCACCAGGTCAAACAAACGAGGTCAAGACTTACTGACTTTTGCATCTGAACTCTTCAATGTCTTTCGGGGGGTTTGGGGTAGAACACACCTTCCATCTCTTTGTGAAGGAACTATATGATATGTTTGAAACACCCATTTTTTTCTTCCTGGAAGCCCATCAGTAAACATTACGCGCACAGCAGGACTGTCCAGCTGCGCCACCCCCACACACCACGAGTATAATTAAAACCCCTTGATGATCTCTTACGGAAGATCCCACGGAAGGCGTCCGTCCTTGCCGATGCCCATATTTCTGCACGCTGCTGCGATCAGGCGAACCGGCTTCTGTGTTCCTTCCCTGGGATCCATGTTTTTCGTGATATTCACTCGACCCCAACACACATACAGGACACAACAGGGATGTTGTTCAGGACCCAGTAGAATTCGCACCGGGGCAGAGATCATTTCCTTCAGTGAGCTGCTGGGAACATCTGGACTTTGATTTGTCAGAATGGGATAAACACACCTTGTACATTATGTTCCAAAAACACCAGGGAAAATCCTATACTCGGTAAAACTGCTAGGTAATTAATTCATATAAATTATTGCAATGAGAAATCTCCTATAATAATGTAAAAGATGGAAAATCACCAACTTGGCAACACCTAGTGCGCCTGACTGAGAGCTGGGTTACATCTCAAATCTTCCCCCTCTATATACAAGCGCACTTGTCTGTGTAATCACTTACTGTGTGTGAAAAAATAACCCCTACTCCCTATTCAAGTCATTTGGGACAGAGCCGTAAAAATTGCATGGGCTGTCTCGATGATAAAATGTAAAGTTTGTGCCTGTGTGTGGGTGGAGGAGCCAGAAAGCTGTTGTTTTGCCCTGAAGCAATCCCAATTCATCTGCCATTGGAAATTAGGCCATTTGAGTGTAATTTGTTATTTAGCCTCAAATCAATAAAGAGCACACAAACGGAAAACAAATGAGCAGACAAAAATTTGTATTCTTTTCCATATAAAAATATAAAGTCCGCCAATAAGCCAAAAAAGTACATGCATATTTACATAGCAGGGTGCAATGTAGCTGTACAAAAGCAGATTAAAACAGGTTCAACTAGATACAAGATCTACGTCATCACCTTTCTACATGAGGATAAGCAGTGGGGTCATTTTAATCACTTCACAGCTCTTTCTTTCCTTTTTTTTTTTGACCGACATTATTACCTCAGCCAATAAATACTTCATGCAAAAAGTTAAGAATGGATTTTGACTTTCTTTTGGAGGTGTAGCGTATGGTGCTTGTGCCACATTTTTGGCAGCGATGCACAATCCGGATCTGGAACTATGTCAGAGGATTCTTTAACATTATGGGATTGGGGCAATTTTTACAATTTTGCATTCAATTCCATAAGACATGAAAATTTAGGCACTGCCCAAAGCAGAGCTCCCAATAGTTGTCTCTACTGATAGATGTCCAAGCCTGATATTTGATATTCTACGCAAGTTTGCGCAGTGGTGTATGAGCATCTATATTTTGGGTTAAAATGTTTTTTTTTTTAATACAGCCAATCAGCATCAATTCAATCTCGCATCAGCCTTACTGGGTTTTCTGTGTTGGGCACTTGTGGATACCAGACAGACACGGGCGAATGATCTAAGCCATATTCCATGACGGTGTGCTTCACCTGGGAGCACTGCTACAGTGCCTCCAACAAAAATTACAGTACATCATTTGCATAACATCCATCACAAACCAAAGCTTGGACAGGATCCACTCACTCATTCGCTGAACTGATTTATCCTTTCATAAGCTGTGTAAAGCTGCTTTGCGACAATGTCAATTGTAAAAAGCGCTATACAAATAAAATTGAATTGAATTGAAATTGAATAAGGCTCATGGAGAATCTGGAGCTCATTCGACACTGGAAGAAAGGGGAGTACATCCTGAACCACACATCAGAACATCGCAAGGCCAACACACACAACAAAACCGACGCAAGCATGGGAAACCTGCAGCTCAGTCTCAGGACCTTCTGATGATTCTGGACGGTGAAATATATAGCCTATGTCGAAAGAAAAACAATTATTCATTCATTTTCTAATCTAATCCTAATTAGGGTCATGGGGAGGGTGGTGCCCATCTCCACCAACTAGCATACTGTGCATGTTTTAGGACTTTGAAAGGAAACTGAAGTACCCGGAAGAAACCCACATAAGCACGAGGAAAACATGCAAATTCCACACAGAAACTCCCCGAGTCCAGAAATTAAACCCAGAAGCTTCTTGCTGTGAGGCAAACATGCAAACCACTGCACCACCAGGCCACTCAAAAGAAAAAAGTAAAGATAATAATTGGTAGAAATGAAAATAACAAGGGAAAGGAGCTGCCTTGGCAGATGTTTGGGCCTTGAGTACTTCTAGTTGATATTACTGTTGTTATTATTTTTACTACTACCACTATTATACTAATAAATGCATTCATTACTGTGAATAAATATATATTATTTGAACAAGAATATGTGTCAGCACTGCACATACTTATGGCACAGATACACTAAGATGAAAGAAAACCATGCATGTAATTATTTACAAAATATTCTAGGATTATTAACAAGAGATTCATGCATGGAAAAATACATAAAATAAGTGAACATAAAAATACTTCCTAATAATTTGTACAAACACTAAAACATTGTACATACAGTACATTAAATGCATACAATATGAATATATAAACAAAAATATGTAAATACAGCTTATCAACTGGATTGACAGACATATGTCAAGCTTTAATTCATTAAGTATTACAGCATAACAGACAGTGCACATTAAGAAGTAAAAGTGATTAGAGCAGATAAGAAATATCTAAAAAGTCCTAAATACAATTTGGACTGCATCCTGCTGGCAGCCTCAGGAGAGGTGTGTACTTTATGTCACTGTGAGGGTGGCTTGTCACCAGTCTGTTTCTGAAGCTTGCATCCACTGCTTAATCCTGGTTCTTCACTATGTCGCTTTTGTGTGGCTGTTCCTCTGCCTAAAAAAACAACAAATCATTCCAGTCAACTGACACCTCGAGAGAACACAATGTTCCCTTAGATGGGTGTGACTGTAACATGATCTCGTTTTAAAAAGCTACAATTCCATCAGCACGCATGTCATTAGCCACACAGTGTAACCAAGCTCTTAACTGTAATGTGCTTGACACATTATCTGTGTGTACTGAGGACAGCGTATGGCTCACCTCTCTGAGTTTGCTTTGTGTCCTGTCTGCAAAAGTTAACACCATCAGATACTGGAACACCTTTTAGGAGAAAACAGTCAGTCAATATAGTCAATATTCTCCATCTTTGTCCCTAATTTACGTTTTCAATAATAATTGTAAATATACAATACAGTTTACAACTGAAAAAAAAAAAAAACCTTTGGAATGTAGTTTCTGATGTATATACAAGTCCAGACTTTCATATGGGACACCTGTATTAGTCCCACGTATGACTCTACACAGCACCCATTATCACACACCTGCTGATGGCTGGGAACTAGGGCCAGTCTCTGGTTCAGTACAAGACAACGAGTCTGCTGTCAAATGTTCCTCAACGTTGGCTGGGGTGAGTTGCACTATCAGATTGAAATAACACCTCATTATTCATGTCATTACAAATGATTGTCAAAAACATTTTTATATAATTAAAGTCTGCCTTGACATCACTGACATGTTTGGTCAATCCGTGTTACCTGCACAATATTTCCACCAGATACTATCAGTGTGTCTCAATTCGCCTTGCTGTTAGTAAACTCCCACGTGTGTACATACTTGTATAGTGTGACCGTGTGTGAATTTCAAAAGGGTAATGTTAACTATTTGGCAAGTTGAGCACTTAAAAGAAAAGTCAAAATCACACATATGACTGCCCGTGATTGTCCCATAACCTGCCAAAAAAATATTTGCCAGCTCCGTTTGATTGAGTTTTTAATTTAAATTTTTGTTTGTATAGATACTTATGTAATGTGGAAATTATGTCATTGTCAGCAGTGACACTGTTCTCTTCTCCAACTGCCTGAAAGCAGGTTTGTGATCCCTCACTTTCTGTTGCGTAACCAACATGAACATTAAGGGGTGGGAGAATAAGAAGTATGCCAAGCTGCACATCTATTATACACACTATACATCCTCCCACGCACACCTTCTCCAATACACAATTCCTAACTGTTAAGCATGCTTCCCTATCGTACAACCACCACCAACTATAAAGGTGCAAGGGCAAGCACCTGCTTGCATGTCCCTTACCTTTGTGTGAATGCACTTATGCACTCAAAATATTTAAATATTATTGAGACACAAAAAAGGCTTAAATTTATTTTACTGCATTCCTAGTATTGACTTAATTCACTTCTCAGAATAATCAACGGCTTCCTCATTGGCGCTCTGGTTAAAGGTTTAACGCAGTAAATGTGTATTAAATCTACCTGCTGCACTGCTCTCCTGTGTGCTATCTGCAGAGTTCAGGTTTGCTCCTTTACCTTCGCTGTTACCATTAGCATTGGATGGTACGGAGGCCAGAAGCCCTGAAATACATTAAAGGTGATAAAAAGTTTCTACATAGAAGTAAACTGTCACACTGAAGACTACAGCCTTTCTGTGAGATACTTACATCATACAAGACACTTAGAAGATTTATACTTGACACCAAATAAGCTGTAATAATCTAATCCATGATTACACACAAATTTTTCTTCCAGATCTTCACAGTCAAACCCAGAAATTAACTCTGCCTGACCAAATAATTTACAACATCTCCCCAGTACTTACCAAGGCCTCTGTAGCAAGACAGCTGTTGGTAGATCTGTTTCATACGCTCAATGTTTATTCTGCTGGCCTCAGCATGGTTGACCATGGGCTTGGGGTAGTGCGTCCCAATGATACACTTAGCAAGCTTTTGTACGCTTTCTGGGGCATTCCAGGGGTCATAAATATATTTGGCAGGAAAACCCCTCAATATAGGCAAATAACGCCTGCACAAGAAAAACAAACAAACAAACAAAAAAAAAAGTCAAAACTTCATATTATCTTGTTGGGAACATTCAGAACTCCTCATTTCTAACACCAGTAAATACCCTGTATCAAATTTAAAGGTATATCATCAAGACATATACTACCGAATAAAGTCTCCATTGGGATCGGTGCGCCGACCAAAACCCACAGGGCAGTAGCAGTGGAAGAACTGCTGAAAAAATGAGCTACAGGAAAGCCACATCCAGCTCCCTGCATTAACACTCCAATCTGCATCCAATAACATCTCTTCAAACACCTGCACCATAAACACACACAGTTCTGAACACTGAGACCAGACCACGCACAAATAATATTCAACAGGCATGACTGGCATTTGCTGTAAATGTGATAGTACATGCACTACACGGAAAAAATATCAAAAAGTTAACTAATATGAGATTTTAAAGTTTTATTTTTCCATTTTCAGCAATGATGCCACCTGTTCCAATTGATCTCGACAAACCATGAATGCTTGTACGTTTTAATGCGAGCATTATCCACCCAGGATAATTTTTAAAAAATCCTGAGATAGCAGACTATTCCCATGTAGTATACCAAGTGTATTTATCTCAGATACATAAATTCATATCTGATTGTGTTTAAAATAAATAAATAAATAAATAAAATAAAATTACTAGACACTTCTCCCCACCTTGACACCTTCCTCCCAGCTAAGCCACAGGTCTCCTCTGGTGAGAAAGCACGCAACAGCATGCCGCGCTAGGTGATGGATCCAGCCCTCCTGCCTCAGCTGAGTCATGATAGCATCAATCCACGGAAAGCCCGTTTTGCCTTCTGCCCATTTTGCTAATGCCTCTGGGTTACGGTCCCATGGGATCTGCACACATATGGAGTTGCCTTCCATCTTGTCAAAATGTGGCCTGTTTGTGGCAGCCGTGTAAAAGAACTCTCTCCATAGCAGCTGGCCATATAGAGACAGTGGGGGGGCAGTATTTTTCTTTACCTAACATTTACAGAGAAACAGTGGACAAAACTGTTGTTGAAGACTGAAGGAAGTCTAGTAAACAGACCTATTCTAGTCAATATACACTTAATGACAGCACATTAAATCTACATATGTGACCTGATCTGGCAAAATGAGTCGGAAGTCGCAGGTAGTGATTTCTAGACATAGGCCAATTTATGTGAAACTTCAAAATTTTCTAAATTAACGTGATGTCACTGTAGATGCCAAAAAATAGAAAGAGGGATGTCCGAGGTTGATTTTTATATACGCATCATGGGGGTTTCCCCGACGAAGCGCGGACAAAAATTAGTTCAATTTGGAGTTTTTTTCTCAAGGTAAGCGGTGGTTGTCTTTTACAAAATGCTGTTTTTGTGCATTTCAGCATTCAGTTACCTTGTCATGGCTTTGGCAGGTGAAAATATAGTATGTTTCCTACTGAAATTTACCAAAAGAAAAAAAAAGAAAAAAAATCGATAAAATTACACTGTTTTACATAAATTGGCTTATATCTAGAAAATCACCACCTGCGACTCCCGACTCATTTTGCCAGATCGGGTCACATATATGGAAGCTTGAAGTCTTCACCTCACCTTTCTGTACAAGTCTGTGAGTTTGAAGTAGAAGAGTCTACAGGAGAGGCAGCCGAAGCGGAGATAGGGGCTCAGACCTGTAGGGCTGGCCAGTAATGAATTTGCATTCATCCTGGGACGTTCAAAGTTAGCCACCCATGCCTACACAAATATGGAAATTAATAGTGCACCTACATTTATAACACAACGTTAAGCATATTAAATTTTGGGTACAAGTGATAAGCTACTGTAATAAATATACAGGCAGCTTAATTATTCTTTTGTCCATTTCCATCCATCAGATGGAGCTTCTGTACCACACAACAACCATCAACCAGTGAATATAAAGGTAAGTACATGCTTCTTTCAGGTCATGTGATTTCAGGTGACAGGAGTCAGGAATACACCTGGAGAAAGATGCTATCCACCACTTCGTATGCATGAGTTTAGATGCCCATGACTGATTAGTGTCGTTTGTAGGTGACAGAGAGGATTGCGTTGGCCAAATAGCTCTCATGGGCTCCTGAACCTAGGAACTCCTTATAAACCATTCTAGAGCCAAGCCTAATTTTACAACTTTTAGCTACACACCTATCATTACAGGAACATAATCATATATTACTTTGAGCTCCACAATATCTTAACAGATGAGCTCTTACAACAGTAAAATACACACAATATAATCCAGTTCTTAGTGTCAGTACCACTAGAGTTTTCAATTTCCATCATCTATACTACTAATGGAGATAATCTAAGATGCTCATTTCTGAACATCTCTGAGATTCGCTTCTGCTCACCTTTCTCTCCAAGTGTCTCTCCAGACGAGTCAAAGCCTCAGTCTCACCTCCTGGCCACACAGCAGAAGATAGACCATCGGTCTCAAAACCTACATCAAAAAGACATGATTTAGGAACTAGCAAATATACACACAAACCTATGTAGGAAGCAAGCAAGCATGCAAGTAAGTAAAGAAGCCATACCAAGCTCCTCCAGGGAAGGAACACCAAACTTCTCGTCATGGTCAGCACCCACAGGCATGCCACACTTGCTTAATCTCTCAGCATTAATGGTCTCTGCCGGTGTTTCTACAGCATCCATTCTACTGATTATCGTCTGAAAGCGCTTATAGGTAAGAGGTGACTGTCCACCATTCAGCTCAATGATCCTAACATGTAATGGAGATAAAGAACATTTGACAAGATAAGGTTTTATGAAACTACCATATATACACCTACAGCTCTTACATTCTATTACATACTTATAAACTTTGGCAAAAACTATGGCCTCATCAAACATCACTAATATTTACACAGGTGTTTTACTTCCTAGCAAATAAACAAATAACAGGTACTCTTTAATTCTGGCTTTATGGAAAAATACATCAAACAAATTAAACACAATTATTTCGGCTCATCAAAGCAAATGGTACAGTGCCAAGAAACAGGACTCACTGCTTGTTTCAAAATTGTAAGAAAATCAGCTGAAGGAAATGGGGCTTACAGAGGGATCGCGGATAACAGAACATCGGCACAGTCTGTACTCTGAAAACACTTCCTTTCGGACGCAACTCATTAGTCTGCAAAGACCACTTCAAGCCGACTTGCTATTGGCGTGACCTCCAGGCAGAACAAGCTGGCACAAAGCCCAAGCGTTTACGTCTAAAACCGGTTCCTACGGAATTCACCCATAAAAAGTCAAAGGATAACAACAGACAGGAGCAGCATCTCACCAAAAGGAACCAGTCAAAGATAAGCACCTTTAGTATGCGGAATATTTTATCACCTAAAATGTTGCTCGTTGCTTGTTTGCTTGGGCGCATGGGGGTACAGTGGTTAGCAGGTTCACCTCACAGCAAGAAGGTAATGAGTTCACCAGTCTTCATTTAGGGTGCCAACAAATCTGTGGCTGGTCATACAATATTCACAAACTACCACCACCACCAACAACAACAACTCTTCATTTGCTGGTTTCGCAATCCTGTTTCATGCAAACTTTATTTTAAAAAATTGTTACAATAAACAATTGCCTAGCACCATTCTGATTCAATGTTAAATCCAGTAGCTGAGGCTCTGCAGTTTTTTCCTGTGAGCTCGTACACAATGACACCCACAACCCACCAGTGTTCAACAGTGTCAGATTCACACTCACTTCTCTGGATCATAAAGTGTGTGGGAGATTCGAACGGTGACCTCCACCCCGGCCTCATCGGCCAGCTTCTTGATGGCTGCATCCCTCTCCTTCCCAAATGGTTCGGAGTCATACTCGTATGACATATGAGTGATCTTCCACTCCTGCAATAATGAGCAATGTCTGCTTTATTTTCATAATAGATCATTGACAAGTACATCCAGCTTTCTCAGACTGAATAAATCTCTTAATCTCATCAGATCATTATTAAGTCCAACGTTTACATGGACAAGATAATCTCTGTGGCACAAGGAGATATAGGCCACAGTTCTTTTTGCCACAAAAATGTTACAGATAACACCTACTTCATGCTTATGTACAAAACACAGCTCTTTACAGTCTATTAAATGAAGAACCATTTATAAGTTCATGTGAAATAAGCAGTCTGTTAGTCTACAACAAATACATCATTTGAAGAAAATCTAAAGAAAAGGCTTTTTATATATAAAGTTATTGTTCATACTGCATCAGGCTGTAACAGTTTATCACCACTTCATTAATTGCTAAATTAAAAATGCTAAATGTGTTCCCTTCCTGGCCTCTGGGGCACCAGATAGGCCAAACTGAGGGGAAAGGACAGTTAAAACAATGAAATACAATGTTAAAGTGGCAAATAACGAACAGTTTGGAAGTTCACTTGATCAAAAAAGGATCAAGTGACAGTTAATAACTTTGAAATGTGTCATATCAGAGGGTGAAATGTTTTTATGTTAAGGAAGCAGATGGCAGTCAGAACATCCTCCAAGTTTCAGTGGAAGGAAGAAGATAGCGAGGAAGACCAGCAATGTAATGGATTGATATCAAGAACTGGACCGGACTGGGCTTGGCAGCTGCCCGTGCTGAGGCTAGAGAGAGAAGTTATTGGAGAGAACTTGTGAGGGCCGCTGCAGCGATGATTACGCCACCAAAGTGAGACAGCAAGAGAGAGAGAAAGAGAGAGAGAGAGAGAGAGATTGAGAGAGAGAGAGAGAGAGATGGGGGGTTTGAGAGGGATGGAGGGAGGGACAGAAGAAGAGAGAGAGCAGTTACCTTGAAAAGCCTGGGAAAGATGTCAGTGGGCTGGCCTCTGATAACATACAGGCGAGAGTTAAGTTTGCGAAGGCTTGCATCCAGGTCCTCCAGACACTGCAATAAAAACCTGAAATAAAGAGCAGGACCAAACAGTAACAATTAGTTCATTTCATCTTTATTGGCAGACTATGGGAAGAATAGAATAAACTTCATTGTCATTGCACAATGTGTACAGCAAAATTGTGGGTACCGTCAAAGGTCATTGTCATTTACTTTTGCAAACTTTGTTATCCTTTATCAGGATAATTATTAAGGAGTACCCAGAAGAAACCCACATAAGCCGTGGGAGAACATGAAAACTCCAGACATAAACTTCTTGCTGTAACGCAGAAGTGCTAACCACTGCACCACCCTATCAAAGGTCATGTGGGTTTGAAACTGCTCCCTTTACATGAATCAGAGCATCGCTAAGCAGGGTTTGCACTGCAGTAAACATGTAACAAAAATACCTAGAGAACATTAAAGACTGATGTAAAGTGATGTTATAAATGTTAATTGAACAGATTTTCTTCCTCCATAAAAATTTTAACCATTAAAAGTACAGCATCTACATGCTTGATAAGCAATGACACTGTTAACATTCTCGCTTAACCTTCCTCTGTACAAGTCCCAGAATATAGAGTTGGCAAGCTGATCAGTCAGAGCAGATAATAAGTACATATTTGGGTCCACTAACATAGTTAATTTTTCACCAAATCCTTTCAAAAATGGTATAAATCAGCAGTAGTATATGCCCATACAAATGTCCTCTGGTCAGTCCCTCTTGTCTATGATTATAATGAACACTAAATGATCTCCACCATTACACAAGGTCTGGGACAATTTTGTCCTGGCAGGACTTTCTGAGGGCTAAATCCTGTCTGAGCTGCATTTGTACTTCGTTTGGCCTGTCAGGGGCATCACACTGAGACTGGGTCAGCAGGGCAGAATCCTGTCTAGTCTGACAGCAGATTCCCAAAGATGCCTGATCCACTCATACCCCTTACAGCTCGCTAGGACATTATAAATGTTATTACAACTATTATTATTATTATTATTACTACTACTAATATTATGGCAATGATACATCATGTTTACTGTGAACAGGATGGCATGATTTTTTTTTTTAGATGACAAGGATATGTATTCCTTCTCCATAGGCTTTATTTAGGCTCAATGGGTTTAGAATGCCCAAAATAAACACTATACCCTTGCAGTTATTCTAAGAAAAGCATGTCTCACAATCTCACTGTTCAAGAAAAACACAGACATAACCTGTGAAATAGTTTGTCAGGTTGTGTAAAGGTATGTACAGATCAAGACAATCATTTCATAAGGAAACAGTCAGTAACTATGTGGTATAATATAATAGTCACGTCTCATACATTGAAACAGAACAATCGTCAACAGCTCAGTTTTACAAATCTGTCCTCAAACAAGCATCTATTCTCAATTTCTAGCACGTCAGAAGAACCTCATAGAAAACATCTTGCTGTCTTTCAGTGGATGTTTGTGGGTTCCTGTAGAAGAAGTGGTGTGTTTACTGTTAACAGAAGCAATGGCCACAGCAAGATGAGGAAAACTAGGTCAGTACATGGTAACTGCCACTGCTGACACAATGACCCAGTTCCATCTGTCCTGTACCAGGCCGGGAGACGTGAGTCCGCTCCATGTTACGTCATCACCAGACTGTGAGAGTAATCCGCCTACTAAGATCACTTGCTACTAAACACAGATACTGTCCTTAACACAGATGTACCACAGCAACTTTATTCTAACCCTGACTCTGTACTTTGGTACATATCATCTTTAGAAAAGTATGCAAGTTTTTTACAAAACAGGAGGCTTCCATTTGCATGACTTGGAGAATATTGGTATTGAGCCAATGTGCTTAAAACCAAAATACATCAAAGGTAACCTTGGAAACCAAGTGCAACTTTACATGTACTGACTTTATTAGGACTTCTTGTATGTAAGCAAGCATTAAAATGGGTGTATACATTTATAAAAATATTTATAAACAGGCAAGAGAAATCTGAAAGTCGAGCTGATCAGGGACTTTTGGTGCATGGTGGTGTTAGAACATCTGAAAAATGTTGACATGGACCTACTCTGACTCTTCTGCCTCCCTGATACCCCATGTTGTTGCCCAGATGCTTCAATGCTATTGGAAGGTATCTCGGCACAGTTTGATGATTATCCCTACTGAAAGACGCTGATTCAGTAAACCTGTTCATTCCCCAGGATTAGTAGACATGGAAGAATAGAAAGTTAGTGAACTGTGCAGCACTGTAGGTTTGGGATTAGAGACCTTTGGGGTAATCTGGAAAAAGTGTAGTTATTAGGAAGCCCCCAGATGAGATCCAAATGCAAGCAAGTCTTAAATTTGACAATCAGCTAATATGTTAAGACCTGCCTCAAGTAACACTTACTCATTTGCTAAAGCACTTACTCCCACTCGGGCCATGGGGAGACTGAAGCCCATCTCAGCCAACACTGGGCCAAGAACATGAACAGCCCGCCAGACCCTTGAAGGGCCAACACACACACACACACACACACACACACACACACACACTCACACACTTACACCTAGGGAAAATTAGTAACAGCCAGTTAGCCTATTGTGCATTTCCATGGACTGTGCTTAGACTGCTGCCTCCGGATAAGCGGAAGATGATGATGATGATGATGATGATGATGATGTAATAATCACAGTAATTAATGATGACAGATTATTGATGACAGTGATAATCACAGTAATTGATGATGACAGTGATAATCACAGTAATTGACAATGATGATGATGATAACAGTAATAATCACAGTAGTTGATGATGATGACGATGACAGTAATAATCAGAGTAATTGATGATAATCACTGTAGTTGATGATGATAATGATGATAATCACTGTATTTGATGATGATGACAGTGATACTCACAGTAGTTGATGATGATGATGATAATAATGATGATAATCACTGTAATTGATGATGATGATGACAGTGATAATCACAGTAATTGATGATGATGACGACAGTGATAATCACAGTAATTGATGATGTTATTGATGATAATCACTGTAATTGATGATGATGACAGTGATAATCACAGTAATTGATGATGTTATTAATGACAATCACAGTAATTGATGGTCATTGATGATAATCACTGTAATTGATGATGATGATGATGACAGTGATGATCACAGTAATTGATGATGACGACAATGATAATCACAGTAATTGATGATAGTGATAATCACAGTAATTGATGCTGTTATTGATGATAATCACTGT
>JBCNYG010000004.1:23666331-23680950 GCA_039654305.1 Porochilus rendahli | reverse complement strand
TCTTTCTTTCTTTCTTTCTTTCTTTCTTTCTTTTTTCTTTCTTTCTTTCTTTCTTTCTTTCTTTCTAAGTTTTCTCTTGTACAAGCTGGTCTTTAAGCTTACATCAACTTTTGTCATTAGGAGATTGCATTCTGAGAAGCCACATTTAAAAGAGGACATAACTGCAGTATTTTAAAGCCATGGCAAGGAGGACACACCACTAACCCCCTTTCTGGACCATAGATGAGCATTTAGGTCTTCCTTTCTGAAGGTGACATGAATTTGAAACATTATGGAGGATTGTGAATCACGTCACCGCTGTCGTTATGACAGAGCCAAGCCCGAAGAATGTTGAGTGTGCGCGCAGTGGTGTGTCTGAACCCTTACACATGCATGGAGATTTAAAACCTTGGCCTGTCTTATGTGGGAGGGGAGAGAATAAATACAGTAGTGAAGTAGCTGTTTTGGAAATGATAACCGAGCTGATCTATTCTGCATTGGACCTGCCAGCTGTTCAGGGTCAGGGTACCCCGCCTTTCGTGCTTAGTCAGCCAAAATGAGTGGAATGGATAATGAATGAATGAATAAACAGAGGGTTGAACATTGTCAATATTAGAGGTTAGTTAAGGGGCTAATGCAAAGTAACACCTAGAGAGGAAAACAAAACTGTAAGTGAGGGTTTTATTGGATGTTTTTTTTAGAGGCATGTAAGTTCGAAACAAATTTACCAGCAAATCAGAAAATAGCTACTAGAAACATAGCGCTAACTGGAAACAGAAAGCATACGTCTTTACCAGACATCACATGTTCGTTGCTGACCGGCTTCAGTGTGTGACAGTCAGAGAGGATGTGGAAAATGGAGAACTTGGGGATGTTTACAGTAAGAGGAAATCTGACGAGGGAAACTGATACTGATACTTTGATTCATGTTTATTTTTATTAAGGACATTTATATGATGTTTCTTTAGTTACATATAGTATGCTGTCAACTTGGTACAGGATTAATATGAGTATACGTATAAAGGAAACCTTGCTATTCAGAAGAAAGAATTAAATTCTGCATAATAACTTTGCTGCAAAAAAGTATTTGCTCCTTCCTGTTCACTTTATTTTTGGATATTTGTTGCGTTAAATTATTAAAATGTGATATAATCTAATAAATATATGATGAAACAATAAACTTGTTTTTTTCATTTATTGAAAGAACAATGTTATGCAACACTTTTCACTATGACAAAAAGTATGTGTACACGTGACCATCACTACTATATGTGAGCTTTCTCCAAACTGTTGGCATAAGGTTTGAAGGACACTGTTGTCTAGAATCTGTCTGAATTGTAGCACTGAAATCAGTGGCTCCCAAGCCTGTGCTAGCATGACAGCGCAGCTGTGAACAAAGTGGAGTGAATAAAGACATGGTCTGGAATTGAGTGTGGAAGAACCTGAGTGGCTTGAACCTTATATCAACCATATTCAATAACTTTCTGGTGAAAGGAGCACTTCATGCCAGGCCTTCTTGTAAACATCACTGCCTGACATCACTAATACTTTTGTGGCTGAAGTGAAAGAAATCCCTACAGTCATGCTCCCAAATATACTGGAGTGTAGCAGAGGCTGTTATAGCTTCCAAAAGGGTATATGATGTTGAGAGGCATGTAAAAGAACCAGTGCTGATTTTCGTCAAGAGTAGGTTGCATAGCCGTCAGCGTGTTTGTGCACTGCGATGGCCTGGCCAGCTGTCCAGGGCGTACTCTGCCCTCGCCCAGAGTTGGCTGAGATGGGCGCCAGCCTCCCTGCGACCCTAATTAGAAATAATCGGTTCAGAAATTAAATGAATGAATGTTCAGCAAGCACATATGGGTATGACATTCAGTTGTCCAGACATGTACAATGCAAACGTAATAAGTCTTTGTACCACCTCCACAGCAAATACTGTTATAGTTTTGATTTTGCTGTTGTGTTTTGGTGTGGTGTTTGGTGTATATCCCGACTGTTAAATTTTTCTCTTTTTTGTATTTTGCACTTATGGGGCCAGGGCAATATTCTACAGAATAAATAATCCATATTATACGTACATACTAAAAATCTTTATCTGCCCATACCAAATGAAACATTCAGTCTTGATAAATATCACTAAACTCTGTATGAGCAAATCTGTCAAGCTTTTTAAGCAAGTGTTGTACACAAAAGGACATTAATTACCCCGTCATCACTGTACTTCATTGAAAAAGTTTCTTATTTTAAATTCTCCTCACTGAGATTCTTTGCTTTTACTGAGAAATGTGTTTACATCAAAAGTAGAGGTACATGCTAAGACGCTCATGTCAAAAGACATCAGAGAACAATAAACCAATGCCCCTGCCAATCCCTCTGGCTTTTGTTCAGAAGTCATGCAACCACCCCATCTGTCCCGAGATGCTACATCATGAGTGCTGCTGTCTGGCTCGCTTTATATTTATGTCCCTGCCAAGCACCGCATTCCCCCATAGTCAAGCTGCAATGCAGATTGGAAAAATGTGTTGTGCCTGTGATCATGATCAATGTCACATAGACCTCTGTTTGCATCCTGTCCATCAACTTTAAATCAGTTGCTTATATTCAGAAATGCTGCTTGATTGTAGCCATTGTTTTGTTTAAAGGCTATGCTCAATTAAGGCTTTTTTTGTGAGTGCATAATAGGATTGTGTAGTAACCATTTTAACATAAACAAAGAGGTTTAAGATGGATGTAAAACGAAGATTCATAAAAGCTATACACACAGGGTATACATAGTGATCCGTCAAACTTTATAACTTTTTGGAAAGGTTCTTTTTATTTATTTAAGAGGTTATGGGATAAGGGCTTGAGTTTCAGAGCCAAAAAAGCAGCACCTCCTGGGCAGAAGACTGCCAAGGACAGAGATGAATATGCAGGGCTGGAAAAAGAACCGAGAAATGATATGTAAGTGAAAGTATAGATGATGTATCAAAACTTTACCAAGTTAAAATGGGAAGTTTCCAGCCAAAAATGTACTCAAACCAAAGTAAAATGTTTGCTACTTTTAAATGTACTTAAATATTAAAAAGAAAAAGTGCATACTTTTAGCTGATGAAAGTTGTACCATTGTGCCCAAAAACATTTAATTTCTGTGACTTTGCTAGCCATATGCAACTACTAATTGAACATTATATACAAGTGAGATTTACAGATAATTGCACAATAATAAGGCAATTAAAAACAAGCAAACAAAACATTTGTTGACTTCCAGTTTATGATGACCAGCTCCCAGCTTCCAAAACTCAGCAGCTCAAGCTGAAGAATCAAGTTCTTTTCCAGCTTCTTAATTACTTGAATAAACAGATAACAAATGTTTTTTGGCATTGTTGCAGTTGTAGCAGTAATTTAGTAACTATTTCCGCGGTGTTTTTCACAGCAAGTAGCTGGTCGGACAAGCTGGATTTTTCCTTAGAGTAATCTGATAATGAATTAATCAGAAGCAAAATATCTTGTAAATAAGTAATGTTTACCATTTGGCAAAATCTGACTTGCCACCTAGCAAGTTCACATTAGCTAGAATTGATGCTTGTCATACCTGGCGTTAGGAAAGAAAAAAATCCATCAGTTAAGAATTAATGTTAGCAAATTAGTGAAACTTACTTTTTTTTAAATGAGGAGCTCATGCCTTCTAGGAAAGCAAAAATACTTTTACTGAAGTATATTCAGCATTCGTAAATAATACTTAATGTGAAATTAATTGTTAAGCTATAACTGCATGATTTCAAAAATATTTGTGAAACAATAAGACTGGTATCATATTCTTTCTTTATAGAGTCTATAAGTAAATGCACAGTAAATAAAAAATATATTTATGGTTGTGAAACAAGAATCTGTGCAGCACTGTTGTGCAGTGCATAACACGTCCTCATCGTGGCAAGAAGATTCTGAGTTTAAGTTTTGGGCTCGGTCATTTCTATGTGGAGTTTGCATTTTCTCCCTGTGCTTGTGGGGGTTTCCTCTGGGTTCTCTGGTTTCCTCTCACAGTCCAAAGACATGCATATCAGGCTTACTGATTGTTCCAAAATGTTCATAGGTGTGAATGTAAGTGTGAATTGTTGCATATATGTTGCCCTGTGATGGACTGGAGAGCTATTCAGGGTGTACCCTGCCTTCGCCCAGTGTCAGTTAAGATAGGCTCCAGCTTCCCCACGAGCCTAATATTAGGATTAAGCGGAGTGATTGAATAAGAAACAACCATTTATATACTTTTTGGTTTGTCTTTTTTCCTCATTTTGTTTCCTAAATTCTCATCTCATCTTTACTTTAAACAGTCTTAGCTGTTAGAATACTTTTTTTTGTGCTCTATACAGAAGCTGTTATTTCAGAGATGGTCTGTTCTATCCTTGTGGCTTCAATGCCTCAGAGACCAATATGATGCAAGAGAGTATTTCCTGTACTCTGTCAACATCCGCTGTGCTGTAGATTGATCGACATTTATTTGGTTATGCAGCATTGGTCCAGCTCTCTAAAAATAAACCTCTGGCAGCCTCAATCTCAGCTTCGTGCGATTCACGCTCATGATACTGGACCGCCTAGAAGATCTCTCATCTAATGAAATAGCTGCAGTTAACAACACGATCCAAGGAATATGTAGAGAAACAGATTTTGAATACATGTAAATGGTAAAAGACTTCAGTTTTTGAATTATTAAAATATCATTCATATGAATGTTTCCGTGTAATTGACCAGGAGAGGAATCACTCCAGAGAAATGGGTGCAGTTTCCATTATTTAATACACGACAATGACAGCACGCTTGTGTTGTTTTTTTCTTCTTCTTCTACTTTTTGCACGTCATTTATTTCTCATTTGGTAAACTAATGCTAGTAATGCATTGCCTAAAGCAGGGCTTCTGAAAGAGTTAGGCATAATTACAGAGCCTAATACAAAAGTTTCTTATCTGGCAAAGCTATTAGTTGCAGATGTTTCAAAAAAGTTGATTTATTTGGTAGGACAGGAATTTTTAGTTTGCATGTCTGAACTTTCATAGAGGGCAATGAATGGTAATTTAAAGACTCTATATAAGTAAAGGTCATAGATAATCATAGATCATCAGAATATGTGGAAGTCATGCTTTCATTTAATATTTATTCAGTTCCTGTAGGGGCTCATCCTGTGGACTGGCTCAATTTCTGCTCTCCATTTGGAAACACTGCATGAAGCGTTCCAGTTCTGTGGTCTCAAGCATTGCATCACTGCAAATCCGTGTAGGAATCTTGCTCTTACCCAGAAAACTGACATCACCCATGAATTATCCAGAATAAACAAAGCCTCCTTCTCGCTATAGTAGAGCACTGGCTGGTATACGCTTTTTAATGCTGATTAAATCAAATATGCAGCTGTTGATGGCGAGGTGGACATAATGACTATTAATTAAATGTTTTGAAATATTAATGCATTCGAGCATTAAGCCCTTAAAATTTCAGAAGGCCATTGTGAAAGTGATTGAGAATTATGCAAAACTCTGGGGTCTTATGGACTGGTATCCCTAGCTAGTATGCTAGTAGGCTAGTATGGCTAAGTCTCCTCTGTTTGTTAAAGTATAATTTTATAATATAATATAATTAAAGTTGTTTGTGGTAGCCTATATGGTTTGTTGTTATTAGAAGAAATGTATTCTATCAGTATGTCATGTCATTTGGCAGGCACCCTTCTGGAGAGTGACTTACATTTTTATTTTCCTCATTCAACTAAGCAGTCAAGGGTTAAGGGCCTTGTTCAGGGGCCCAACAGTGGCAGCTGGGTTGTAACTGGACTTGAACCCCCAACCTTCTCATCAAAAACCCAAAGCCTTAACCACTGAGGCACTATAGTGTTGCAAAAGAAATGTCAGTGATATAGATTATGCATGCTTTTTTTCATTTGTATTTGCCTCATTTGGCAAAATGCCTTTGGAAGAGACTTTAATACACTTTACTTTAATACACATTAATACAAATTACATGAAAGATAAAAATAACACATGACTTTAGTGGGGTTTTGTAGTTCTTGTTGTTCAAATGAAAGAGATTCAACTTTTCAGTCGACTGTATTTGGTCTGTGGAGGAAATCAAGGGAGATCTGGGAATAAGAAATATAAACATCACGACTGTCCCTTTCCATTTAATATCACAATCGTCCATTAATAATAGTGAAAAACACATGGAAATATACAGTAGATGTTGGGGGAAGACACTTGATTGATTTTGCTGCCAAATTTAGTGGCTGCTCTAAAATTCTTCTGAATTAGAAATGTATAAGAAGTCATTAGTGTGCAAATGATTCAGAAAGAATTCCTCCGAATGAGACGTAGAGAGAAATGGTGAGCAGATGGAGAGAAAGTAAGTGAGGGAGAACTGGCACAGAGAGGCTCACGCTCTAAATCACATGGATCAACTGCATTTCTGGGTGGAAAAAGAACCCAAACCCTGAGTCAGGTACACAATATGGATCCAGTTACCACTCAAGTAACAATACATTAGTCTTTTAAACCAGTGTGACTATGAATATGTCGGAGATTTGTGCTCTCTCAGGACCAACAGCAGCTTAATCTAATACTTCATCATTAAAAGTGTTGTACCATATACGACTTGTTTAATTAGAACATCTGTTGTGTTTCTCTGGCGCCAGTGAATAAAACCAATCAATATAAGCCTTAGCTGATTTCATTAGTACACGCACCTGCTAGTATCACTGCATTAGCATAGAAATAACATACTGTGGTTTATTATATATGGCCAGGTTTGGTTTTTTTGCCCACCTCACATTGTGTTGTCCTCTCTGTCCAGTGATTGTTCCTGACACTGAATTATTATCATTAAAATTGTTTTAGTAACTCTCTCGAATTTAGAGTGATGAATTGCTTTCATACAACTGGAAACAAGGAAAAATACCGGGCAGCGATGCTAAAGACAAAAATATATGTATTTGCATATTTCACATAATACTATAGATCTGTACAATAACATGACTATACTGTTTAATCCAGCAGCAGCAGCACACTAGTGTAGTGGTTAGGATCTCTACCTCACAGCCAGCCTGGGTTTGCGCTCCATGCCCGGCGAGGGCAAAACTGTGTGGAGTTTGCATGGATTTCCACTGGGTGCTCCAGTTTTTCTCCTTAGAAGAATATTCTCAGTTGCCCTTAGGTGTGAATGTGTGTGAATGATTATTTGTTTGTGGGTTGGCCCTGGCCAGCTGTTCTGGGTGTACCCCAGCTTGGCCTGGGGTAGTTAGGGATGGGCTCCAGCTTTCTTGTGACCCTAATAAAGGATGAAGTGGTTCGGAAAATGTTCTGTGCATTGAAAATCAGGACATGAAAAAAGGTATAATGATCAAAGGTAGATAAAAGGAGAGTAAAAAGTGGGTTTTGGGTTCAAAGTGAAAAAATAAATTGTGTGTGTATGATATCGAATGGCTCTTATTTATCAAACAAGTAAAGACAGAAGCTAAGGTTATATCAGATGAACAAATCAGTGTCTAATTCATGAAACTGTCATGCTACTGGCGAGTAGAGTGTGATTTAAGAATCAGCTTCAGCTTCTCTTCATTAGTTCCGTACTTCTAGAGCTTGTGCCACAGTTTACCCCATATATACATCAGCTTGATTTTTAATCCAATTTACGTAAGTGTTGCAACTGTGAGCCAATAAACATAAATAATTCAGTAAAGTTATTCAAGAGAGAAGTATATCAAACAGGGAAGCTAGAGTTGCACACACACACACACACACACACACACACACACACACACACACACACACACACACACACACACACACACACACACACAGTCACTCACTTATTTGTGTGTGATTTAATCAAGAGGAAGGCTGAACTGTTTTTCACCTGAGGGTAGCTAGAGTGGGTATAGAAAAGAACATTCACATTTTGCTACTTTGCAATCTGAAATAAAGACACACAAAAATATTTTCTAGTATTTTCTTAATGCAACCTAAAAATGAAAGATAAGACTAAAATAAAAAGGTAAAAGACATAGACTCAATTCTCTTTGCCCACTCTTCTTTTTCAAGCTCAGATAAATTGGATGGTGACCTTTGGTGGATTGCAATTTTCAAGTCATTCCACAGATTTATAATAGTGTCTATAAAATTATAAAAGTCTGGGCCACACAAGGACATTGACCTTCTTCTCCTTCAGTCATTGTGGGGTCAACTTCTGGTCATTGTCAAGTTGTAAGGTGAACCTTTTCCCTAGTGACAACTTTCTGGCACAAGGCAACTTTATTTTCTTTATTTTCTCCAAGAATTCGATGGTAATAGCCCCCTCCCTAGTCTTTAGACTGTGGGAGATAAACAGAGTGCTCAGAGGAAACCCTTATTAGCAAACGGAGAGTGAGTAAACTTAGCAAAGGAGCATCCGAGCCCAGGACCTTCTTATTCTGAGGCAAACGTGCTAACCACTATACTACTGTGTCACCCTTGATGGTATTTTGCCCCATCCATTTTTAGCTCCTTCCAAACAAAGTGGTGGGAGCTATTGGTATGGGTGACACCTGTCCAGCCATCCGGCGTCTGTCACACTTTGGTTTCCGGACAAAAACATAGGAATGCTTGCTTGGATTTTGATGAAATTTGGTTTTTGAATTTGTCTTACAGGCACCTCGCCTGGGATTGGTGCACACCAAAATCTGTGCATAATTAATGAGCCAGCTGGACTTAATTTATTTACAACTAAAGTTAGTTTTCCCGACGATAACTTGAGAATGCTTGCTCGGATGTTTATGAAATTTGGTATGCATGTTTGTCTTAAAGGTACCTTGTCTGAGATTGGTGCACACCAGAAACCATGCATAATTAATGAGGCAACTGGACTGATTTTGGTTTAAGGAAGATAAAGATCAACTTTAAAATGCACATTCCTGGGCAGTGGGGGCTTTGGACCCCTGTGGTCTAGTTTTCTTTCTGTCTTGGCATGTGCCCCAGTCCCTGCTGCAGAGAAACCCCCTTACAAGAGGATACTGCCTCCATCATGCTATGCTGTAGGTATGGTGCTCTTTGGATGGTAAGCTGTATTGGCTTTCTGTCAGATATACCATTTGGAGTTGAGGCCAAATAAAAATTGTCAAATCTCAGTATAGACTTGATATAGCCTTTTACAAGCCAAATTTATAAAGGATTCATGATATTGTTGTCACATGCACACAGTGTCCCATGTTTGTCAAAGATTTCTGTAAATACTTCAAAGTAGCCACAGGACTATTGGTAGCCTCTCTGACCAGTTTCCTCTGTGCTCTTCCATCTAGTTTGACCTGGCCTAGTATCAAACACATTCCACTTCTTGATCATGGACTTTACCACACTCCTAAGGATTTATAAAGCATTTGAATTTTTATTAAGCATAAACATTCTTATTTTTTGTTTGTTTCTGAGCATGATGTAAAACCACGAGTCAATAATCAATACATTTCTTAGAATGTTTCTCCTGAAAAAAATTTCTGAAGGTCAGTTTTGTATTTTGTGGGCGTGAAAGCTGCTGAGGGAGACGACTCTGGAGCTGACAAAGGAGTGATTATATTTCATACGCCCCTGCAACAAACCTTTGCTTTTCCTTTACCGGCAGTCCTATTTCTTTTAAAGGACATTTCTTGCCATGTAGCCTCCTTGTGCAGAACTGCCCATCATATCTGCATGTCATCTGCACCTGTCTATGATTACGCAACATGATTTTATAAACATTATTCAGAGACAGAGAATGAGTGGAGGCTGGACTGGAGAAGTAAATTTTGCGAGAGAGAGAGAGAGATAATTGATGTCTCTACGTTTCAGCTCTTAAAACATATTTGCAAAGTAGACTTTAATTTTTTCATATTATTAATTTTTTCATATTACTGATTTTCTTTTTGCTGTCATTATAGAGCCGTCTTACATTAAAAGAAGCCAGACTCTTATTTGTTCTTGTTTCCTGTGTGTATGGGGAACAGACAATAATATATCAAGTGCTTTTAATGTCTTAAGTACTTTTATGTACATCTGCATACCAAATGACATTTTTCTGTGACAACTCAGTGATGGGTCTCTGAGGATCAGAGCAAGAAGGCCTGGGTTCGCGGTTCCCGGGTTCAGGTGTTTGTGTGTGAAGTTTGCATGATTTCCTTGTGCTTGCGTGGGTTTCCTCTGGGTACTCCAGTTTCCTCCCACTGTCCAAAACATGTACAGTAGTCTAATTGGCTGTTCCAAATATAAAAAATAAAAATTGATAAAAATATCAAACCATCGTCAATGCTACTTGTCACCCAGAAGTCATCATGGAGATTTATGATATTTATGTCATGACAAATGATATGATACATGAGGATGACATGATCTGAAGTGACAGCAGGGAACAGGTGGAGATGAGTGTGAAGATGTGGAGATGTGGAATGAAGGTCAGCAGGAGTAAGGCAGAGTACATGTTCGTGAATGAGAGGAAGGGTGACAGATGAGTGCAGCTGCAAGGAGTTAAGGATATAGATGAGTGTAAATACTTGGGGTTAACTATCACTCACTATAACGTAGAGTGTGGTAAAGAAGTGAGTGCAGGCAGGGTGGAATGGGTGGGGAAGAGTGACTGGAGTGATTTCTGATAGAAAGGTATGTGCAGGAGTGAAGGGAAAGGTTTATAGGATGGAAGTGAGGTCAGCTATGCTATATGGCTTGGAGATGGAAGCACTGACAAAAAGACAGGACGCGGAGCTGGAGGTGGGTGGATTTTCGCTGAGAATGACAACAATGGACAGAATTAGAAATTGATATGTTAGAAGGACAGCTAAGGTACCTGTGTTTGGGGATAAAGTGAGAGAGGCCAGACTGAGAGCGTATAGGCATATGCAGAGAAGGGATGAAGGGTCTATTGGTAGAAGAATGTTGAGGATGCAACTGCCTGATAGAAGGAGAAGAGGAAGGCCAAAGAGGGAATTTATGGATGTGGAGGAGAGAACATTCAGGCGATCGGCCTGACGAAGGGAGATGCAGCGGACAAACCGGGATGGAGAAGGATTAGGTAACCCCTAATGGGAACGGAAGAAGAAGAAGAAAAGGAAGAAGAAGAAGATAAAGGTTACTAGTTTTCATTAGGGTCCTACATGGCATTAACCACATGTTCTGTGAGACATGCTTTCATTTTAAAGGCCTTCCATCATTTGCGACTGCTTATTTTCTTTTTTGTGTGTTGTTTCTTGTCCATGAAAAGTAGTATGGCACGCACTGTTAATCGTGGGTGCTGCTGGATGTGGGTTGAGGACATGACAGGCAAGATGAGACATGTGAGGGATGAGGATGGTGAATGGGACAAGAAGATTGCCTGTCACACTGGCAAAATCTGGTGTTTTCATCACACAACACATTCTCATACGCTAAGCCATGCGTGGTGTAGGCAACATCAAAAACCCCATGGCGCCTACACAAACAATGACAAAGCATTACATACTGTGGAAACACAACATGTTGTCAGATAAGTATGATTTAACCTAATGCATTAACTGTTTAACAGAACGTTATTTTTATGGCAATGTGTAGGAGCTCTTTCTTTTGATACACACAAACAACCACACACCAATAAAGAGGCTCTATTGTCTTGTCTCCTTTGTCAGCTTCAAAGGTAGTACTATAAGTGTTGTATGTAAAACTATAAAGAGAACTCTTTCTTAAACCACTTATTTGCTTGAGCTGTTTAATCCTTTTAGAGGTCGCAGAGAAACTGAAGCCTATCTCAGCCAACACTGGGTGAAAGCAGGGAACACCCTGAACAGCACAGACCATCGTAGGGCCTTAAAGAAACACTTAGGGTTGGAAATCAATACTGGATTCCAAATCAGAACCGAATCCACAATGCCAAGTAGTAGGCACCCAAAAATCTTTGGTTCTGCTGATACTTGCCTGAAAGTGGTAATGCTTTAATTTTATATTGTAAACACTCTCCCTCCCTCACTCACTCACTCACTTACCAAACAACTTAATCCTTAATCCTATCTTAGCCCACACTCGGCGAAGGCGCGGTACACCCTGAACAACTCGCCAGACCATCACAAGGGCAACACATACACAACCATTTACACTCATGCATATAGATGATTTGGAACAGCCGGTTAGCCTAATGTGCATGTCTTTGGTCTGTGGTAGGAACCCAGAGTCCTTGGAGGAAACCCAGCAGGCACAGGGAGAACAGGCAAACTCCACACAGAGGCATAATCTGCATAATCTGCAAGCACATACAGTATATAGCTATATGCCAGGCTCTGTCTATACGACTACATCACACATCAATGCAAGAGTGTCTTCATTTGATTACATATATGAGCTAGGATGCATGGCTAATGTCACAACAGAGTAAAAGATGAACATTTACTTCTATTTACTTTGTGAATGTTCAGTTAATGCTTTAAAAAAGACATTTCTGTTATATAAACATTTAGATTTTTTTTCAGTTTCAATCAATAAGAACCAGAATTGATCAACTGAATCATAGTCAGATTCAATAAAATTCAAACGATACCCAAAACTAGACACTACTGTGGCATCCATGGGGATCAGCTTCTCAGGATATATCTGTTAATCAATGATTATATATATAGTGTATAATATATATAGGGCAGGCCGCCTTCATGACTAATTCTTATATGAAGGAGTGCACATGCTTTGAAATGGAAAAGAAATCATAAATATCCTTTTTATCCGTTTCTGTCTGTTTTAGTATGCTTTTCTTATATTTCTGTGTATTATATAGTACAACAATTAGACCCACCTTGTCTTCATTTTTTTCAATAATTGTTATATTAATTTCTGTAGCATACACTCCTTTTGATATGCAAAATGTTTATTTGAAACACCATTTTTTAGGCCTCCCTTCATTCTCTACAGTCCTGCCTCAGTTTATTATGTATCTGTGTATCTGTTGAGACTGGCACCACTACAAACTCTCAGCTGAGAACAAGGTCACATTGTAAAGCTGCTTGGTGTGAAACTGTCATCTCTTGGCACCACTTTAGAGGCGACATAATGTTTTAATGCATGTCGGACTGGGTCCAGGTCTGGACTCCTCCACATATTTGTTTATGCTCAACCTATATGGGTGTCAGTCGATGAAAATTCATGTAGATATGTTTTCTACCTTGTATTTCTAAAAGGCAATTATGCATAGATTTCTCTGTTGTGTCTATATCCACACATAAATTTTGGTTAGTCCCAGTTGTGAAAAGGAAAAAAATAGCATTTATCGGTTCCATTCCAATTCCGCTGAAAGATGCCAGCTACCTTCACATGTATAAACAGATGTAAATCCTTTACTTCATGAAAAACCTAACAGCCAGTTTTAAAACAATTTAAATTAAAGGGTACTTGTGTTGAATTGGTATTACTAGCTCTTTAAAACTGCCACACCACCACTACTACTACTACTACTACTACTACTACTACTTCTACTAGGTATGCTCACCAACATGTAGCCATCTTCATTGGCTGTTTCGTCCTATTGGCTGGGCTGAGCACAGCAGACAACAGTCTAAGATAACACATGATCAGCCAGTGCAAAGCATACGGCTGCACAAACAACTAGCGCAGAAATTGCCGAAAACGTAACTTAACATCGGCACAGGCCGTACTCTGAAAACGTTTTCTTTAAGACGCAATTCAGTAGTCTTCAAATACGACTTCATGCTGATCTGCTATCAGCATGACCTCCAGGCAGAACTACTTGGCATAAAGCCCAAACTTTTACATCTTACCAGATGCTCTTCCTAAGGATTTCCTTCATAAAAAGTATAAAGGATGACAACGGACAGGAGCAGCATCTCGCCAGAAGGAGCAATAAAAGCCTTAAGTATGCAGGGAGTTTTATCACATAAAATGCCACTCGCTGATGAAAAGTCATTTGCATAATTGAAGTATTGTATCATTGAATCGCAGAAAGCATGTAGGTAGTGGTTAGCACATCTGCCTCATAGCAAGAAGGTGCTGGGTTCGCGTCCCGGTGCTCGTCGAAGTGGTTTCTGTGCAGAGAAGGGTTTCCTCTGGGTACAAGGTGCGTGTTCTTCCCTGTGCTTCTATGGGTTTCCTCTGGGTACTCCGGTTTCCTCACACAGCCCAAAGACATGCACATTAGGCTAATTTTCTGTTCAAATTGCCCATGAATGTGAATAGGACTAGTTGTGTGTGTTTTGGCCCTGCAGTGAACTTGCAAGCTGTTCAGACTGTACCTCACCTTTGCCCAATGTTGGCTGAGATAGGCTCCAGCCTCCCTGTGACCCTTGAAGGATTAAGTGGTTTGGCGTGAGTGAGAATGAGATGAGATCATTGCATTGCAATCTGTACACTAGACTTTTTTTGTGAACTCTGTTTCATTCTGTCACTTTTAAAAAATTCTTTAAAGAGAGTCTTTTTCTGCTGTCGTCTGTGCAGACTGTGTAAGCAGTCTTTTCGGTTTTGATGATGAGTACTCTAGACATTTTTGTCAGCTTGTATCTGATTACAAATCGAATGGATTAGGCTTGTGCCCCATTTTTCAATAATATTTTATTATCAAGCAAATTGATCAAGTCATGAGAAAAGCACATTTACCTAGCAAGGGTTTACAATGCTTTAGGCAGACGGTCTGCATCTAATGTGACATTTGTTAAACTGACATTTAGATCG
>JBCNYG010000004.1:23639808-23652318 GCA_039654305.1 Porochilus rendahli | reverse complement strand
CCGATCTCCTGCTTTTCCATATTTCCTGCCTGAGTAAACCCACCCCCTAATATTGTTAAGCAAATACTGCATTGTGGGTCGCACACTGAGTTTGCTTTAAGAATAAGCAAGACACTAACAAAACCTATTCAGCATGCTACGCTGTGTTGTGCAGAAGGATTTGTCTCATATCACTGCATCTAGAATTTCTGTTTTCTTACAAGCTGCGTCCAAATGTTCAACAGTGTAGAAACTTCCAGTAAGGCTTGTGTAAAAAAAAAAAAGAAGAAGAATTTTTTTAAGCATTTATATTCAGGAGACAGGAAAAGGCATATTGTGTATATGGGAAAAATCCAACCTGAATGACTTGCATATTATTCAAGGGCTTCAACTTGACCAGGGCTTCAGGAACACAGGGTGCAAAGTAAGAATACTTCCAAGACAGGATGGCAGTCCATTTCGGGTACCATACACACATATTTATACCTACGGGCTACTAAGAGTAGCTGATTTACCTATTAGAATGAACCTGAGCAGGATTTAACCAAGAACATAGAGCTGTGAGACAGTTTGTGCACACGGCCACCATGCTAGCAGATTTGCATTTTAGCAACGTGATCTTAACTAATTACAGACCAATTTTAGGAAGCTGTAAGTTAAAATTCTGTTCTTCAACCAGCAAATATGCATTCTGAAATTTCGGGTGTCTGTTTACTTATGTCCGGTCTCTGTAGATGCCTATATGTGGGCCTTCTCTGAACTTCGGCCAAAGATCTTGGAGTCACGGGACCTTTTGTTCAACTCCAGTGAACACCTCTGGAATGCAGATAGCATGCCAAGCCCCCTTTTCAGACATTAGCGCATGACCAATTCCCAATAACCCCACAACAAAATATAATGTCCCAGAAGAGTGAAGGCTGTTACAGCAGCAAAGAAAAAATGTTCACCAAGCACATATGGGTGTAAAGTTCAGGTGTTCACATACTTTTGCCAATTTACTGCATTCCAGTATGATCATATTCAATGTGTTTCAGGTAACTATAAAGAAATCATATATAAAAATTCATATATAATGAAATATAAAGACAGCTGCAGGCATCTGTGTCTACTCAAGAATATTAATAAAATGACTGTGCTGATACACATTACTGATCTATTTCTGACCCTAGGCCTCTGCACATATGATGCATATTTTTCTCCCCATCAAGCGGGCACTCTAGACTTAGTTAGTATTTTCCTTATGATAAGCTGCTGCAAAATTAACGTGACTTGGGGATCATGAAAGTGAATTACAAATTAAACAAAGTAGTAAACATTCCATGTAATTAAAATATTCCGTCTGTGTGGTCTAGCGGACCTGGTTATAATGTTGCTAGACTTAAAATGTAGAGACATACTGTACATTTAACCTAATACATACATCACTTTGCAGAATGAGTATGCGATACATCGTGGTGCAAATCGCAGTGAAATACTATAAAAGACCTCAGCTAAGAATGAAATGTACAGCTTCTTCAGCGTTCTTCAGAGGCTGTGGCTTTAGCAGCTGTCATAAAGAATTTCATAGGTCTTTGTGCCTTCAGGACATATTTAAATTAGAATGTGCTTGTTTGGATTCAGCAATTTTAAACCCTTTGTGCAGACAGCAGGGAAACATGGCATGCATACATTTATAAATATTTTGTATCTCTTTCAGAGAAACGCAGATGTGAAGGACTGAGAAATTGTCCTAAGACCTGATTCCAGGCATAAAATAAATATGTCTGTGATGCATAATATTATTGTAACAGATCATCAGCACATCACAGTGAGCAAACAGATGGATCCAGGGGCCTAACAATAGCAGTTTTGTGGTACTGGGGCTTGAACCCCTGACCTTCAGATCAGTAAACCAGAGCTTTAACTACTAAGCCACCACTGTCCTGTCAGTTTTACCTGAGCTCCCATAGGAAACCAAATAAGGCTGCCATGTTACTAATAAAAAACAGATGTATCATTAATATTATTAACCAAAAATGGAGATTCATACACCACTGCTCAGACTTGCACAAAATAAACACACACACAATGTAACTCAGGTATATGGATACATTTCCACTGAGCAAAAAAACACCAAATATAAATTGTTAAACAGACTATAAAATTAACAGGACAGGTGGTACACATGAATGCAGAAATCAGCTAAAAAGGCGGTGAAGAGAAAAGCTCAGTGGTACCCTGTTCTGCTTTCACTTGAGATGTGCAGGGGATATTTATTTATTTATTTATTTTTACCAGCCTCTTCCATCTATCAATGGAGTTATTTAGGCAGTGCCTAAATCTTTATATTACAGTACTGTTCAGTAAAGCAGCTAACCTAAAAGCAATGATACATTTTTCAGTTATTTTACCCGTGAGATCAAACAAACTGACAGATAAAATAACTGTAAAATGTATCATTGCTTTTAGGTTAGTTTTCAGGTAACATTTTTATTATTTTGTTCAAATTTAAAATTGTTCAAATCCATTTCTGCTTTTCGGACTGTATGTGTCAGTGGTTAATTAAACCCCAAACTAACAGCAACAGCAGACTTCTACAGTAAAAAAAAATAACATTAATCATTTTTGTTAAATTCCAAGTAAAGCAGTTTTGGCAAATCACTGACATTTTTGTTGTTTTCTATACGCACGGTGCAACATTTAACAGCATTTAACAGCATTTAACAGCATTTAACTTGCTAAGTAGGACACTGCTATATTTTTCCAAGTAATATACTGCAGGCATCAGCTCCATGTTCCCCAGACAAATTTTGTTCCCCAACAAAATCAAACATACTCATCAAAGTAACAATTTATAGAATATTAGGTTTAGGGTTAGGGTTGCTGGGGAGCATAGGTACTGGGGAGCATAGGTACTGGGGAACATAGGTACTGGGGAGCTTTAAAGTACATAGGTACTGGGGAACATGGGTATTGGGGAGCATAGGTACTGGGGTACATAGGTACTGGGGACATAGGCACTGGGGAGCATACATATTTTAGAGTTTTCAGCCATAGTTTTATTCAATTATTGAAATGAATGAATAAAAAATGATAAAATAAAGGTCCACACACTTCCTTATTTACATGCAATGATTAAAAAAATAGCAAGTTATTGTGTAGTGCAATAAACTTCTGAATATAACAGCATTCAAATTAACTAGCAAAACCACAAATATAAGCTTTTTAAAAAGGTTTTATTCATTTACTATTTTTAGCTCAAGGCTCCTAATTTCATAGTGATTGCTCATGTTTTTGTTACAGCTGAAATTTCAGGAAAAACGAGTCAGTGTAAGTCCAAATTTAAGCTGTTCCTTCCTCCTGGTGTTTGATTTAACGATGCCTGTCTGGAGGAAATGTTTGAGGCAGACTTTTCTTCAAGAAAATATTTGCTCTGTTTTCTTTCCACTGCATACCAGATGTCAATGTCATCCCTTGTAAGATGCTGATTGGATGTTTTGCACGTTCCTTAAATAGTGTAAATTGTAACCATCTTTCAATGATGATCAAATCTCCTGCAAAGAAAGCTGCAGGTTTCTGGAACATGTAAAAGGGCATTTCCTTTTATAGGTACTTCGACACTTGGCATTCTAAATATGATGCCTTATTTAAATGTAAAAGTATAGCAACATCATCAGAAATATTAACAAATAAATGTTACCTTTTTTAAACAAGAAATTAATAAATGTAACAATGTAATAACAAATGTAACTGTAAAATAGAAAAGATAAATAAAAGTTCATTCATTTGCTTCATTCAACTTCTTCATCCTGAATAACTCACCAGTCCATCACAGGACCAATACATACATAGCCACACTCACACCTAGGGGCAATTTGGAACAGTGAATTATCCTAATGTGTATGTCTTTGAAGTGTCGGAGGAAACTAGAGTACTCACACAAACACAGGGAGAACACGCAAACTCCACAAAGAAACCCAGGACCTTTTATTTTACTGGAGAAAAATGTTTATGAAATAATAACAATAATTAAAAATCCTTTTAATATAATGAAATATAAAATGAATCACATATTTACCAGTGTTTGTCTATATAACTTTTTAAACTTAGGAATAACATTTCGAACATTGTTTTCCCCGGATCCAACATCCCCTCCCCTCGACTTCCGAATGTTTGATTTATTTGTATTTTTCAACTGAAGAATACCAACTAGTGCTGATTGCATTATGGCACATCTGCTGATTTTATTTAGACTGTACATTGCTGATGCATGACCCTGCATAAAAACAGCAGCATTATAAAAACTGTTGAAAGTGTCTACCAAACGCATATAATATATTTACAGCTAACAATTCAGCTAAAGTAAAATATAAATAATGGCGGTATGGTATAATAGTCAACACTCTCGCCTCACAGTAGGAAGGGCCTGGGGTTTAATCCTGGTGGTCAGCGAACGCATATTAGGCTAATTTGGCTGTTTCACATTGCCCAATGAGCTGACCCTGTGATGACATGTCCGTCTGTAGTATATACTAAAACAGTTATTCGGTTCAGGTTTAGTGGATGTCACTGAATGTAATAGTTTTCCCAACCATCCGTATAATTGTATATTATTATTTAATTCAGCTGTCAGTGGTAATCATCATCTCCCTCATCATCATCATTATCATCATTTGCCAAACTGCTCAGTCTAATAGGGTTGCAGGGAGGCTGTGTCTATAGTGAGCCTGTCTCAGTCGACACTGAGCAAAGGTGGCATACACCCTGAACAGCTCAGCAGGCCATTGCAGGACCAACATACCACCATTTATGCTCACACCTAGAGGCAATTTGGAACAGCCAGTTAGCCCTAATGTGCATGTCTTTGGACTGTGTTAGGAAATCGGAGTGCCCAGAAGAATCTCCAAACCCTGTGAGGTGGACGTGATAACCACTACAGACAGACAGATGTGATGCTTTATGTAGAATATCGTAGACTGTAATAGCTGTACAAATAGATGTTTTATGGGAGAATAATGTAGAGCAAAAAAAAAAGGTTAATTTCAAATGCTTGTTTGAGCTGGATTTGAGAATTCATCCCTCAGCATTTTCCATCAGGATTTAAGGCACTGAATCATTAACTAACTTGACATGATCAAGCATATTTGACTTTGTCCTGTTTGTTAGTTTATGTATGTGTTTGTATGTGTGCATGTATGTACTTATTTATTTATTTTTTACTGACTGATTTTTTATGTCATCCATACCCTGTGTAATATTAAATAACATGGGGTTGTCTGCTGAGTTGGCATGATTTTAAAGTAGAAACCTATTTTCTGACAGCTTCTTTCATTTCCCATATATAGTTTGCCCACTGTATATGGATATGCTTGAATGTGTGAAAGATTATGTAATGCAACTATAATCCCTTAAGGCATGCGGGACAAAATATAATTACAACAGTGGACCTGTTTGTTAAACAGCAAGCTATTTAAAGATGTAGTGCATGATGTTTAATATTTGTGTTTAAAAAAAAATAAAATAAAAATGGGGGCGGGGGTGGGGGTGAAGGTGTCTCATCATCACTGATTTTGGATATTCTTTATAATGTTCCAATATTTAGCAGAAGGAATTTCACATTAAGCAGAACCAACTTCGCTTCATCAACTGTAACTAACAACACACTTCAATTGCAATGCTATGCCTCCAAATAATGACCATCTATTTATCCATCTATCTATTATCTATATCACTTATCCAGTAGGAATGTGGGGAAGGCTAGACCCACGCTGACTTCTGCGAGTGGCAGGATATACCAAATAGATTACTGGGGTAACACAGACCCAAACATTTATTCCTACCTATGGGCCAATGTAGAGGAGTCAATGTACCTAATCTGCATGACTTTGGAAAGAGACCAGAGTACCTGGAGGAAACTCACACAACATTCACTTTAAGCTTTCAAAAGTATTTCAGGTGACACGCTAAGTACACACTCAGCCCTTCACAAGAGGGAACAAAAACTTTCAAGGGTAAACCCTTATGAGAGTATATAATTTCATCAGTTAGTGCAGTAAGATGTATAGATACTTCTCCTTGCTGTCAGAGGGCTTCAGTAGACCTCAGTCCCATCAGTCACTGGCTACATGTTCAGCCCACGCTCAAGCTCCTGTAACTCGTAGAGCCCCTCTGCTGAGTCAAAATGATGAATCACACAAGCGCAGTTAAGCAATTAGAGCACAATTTAAAGTTCAGCTGCTCGCAAATTATCGCCTGACTCTAGAAAGAATGTGATAAATAATAAGAGGAGACGGTGAAAGAAAATAAAAGTCCCAAATGACTGACTCAGAGGGAAAGCCTCATGCACAATGATCCAATGGACTTTCTGACCTACTCTGCCATTCAAGTGGACGAATGGCAGAGTATAATTCTCACAGGCATTTTTGCTCATGTGCCCTACAACAGTGCTCTCTGAAAAAAGAATGGTGCGTATGGCAGGGCCAGAACTGAGTGCTACTGTGTAACCCAGATTACTGAAAAGTGGATGGCAGTGCCTGTTTAGAGCAGCATGCCACATCAGGGAACTGAGAAGACTGGGTTTTACTGGATCATAGACGGGTGATGCAGCTGGAGGGGAAATGTTATTGCATGAGATAGTGATTTCCATTATGGTTTTGTTCGATTTTTCCTAAAAGAGGAGCTGTGTGTCCCTCAGGCTTGCAATAACACAGACATTTATCTCAATGACATGCTTGCACACAGAGTGGACAGAGTGGATGTGTATGGTGCAGTCATTACCCAGCAACCATACAGATGACTTATTTCTTTATGCAAGGGTGTATGCATATGTATAGTGTACAGTACACACCATATGTGCATATATATATATGTACTGTACACTGTCAAGCCATTAGTCTTGATTAAAGCATGTAATCATCATGGCATTCTCACAAACTTAAGAAACATCACAATATTTATTTCCATTTAAAGTTGGGTATATTTTTCAACAACATCTTGAACTGATAACTTGAACTTGAACAGGAAAATCAAACCACTCCATAAAGTCTTCTCCAGCACATCCTAGAGACTTCAAGTAGGGTTAAGGTCAGGACTGAATGACCGTGCCTTTGCAGTGGCAGGGCTGAAACTCTGGAACTCTCTGCCACTGGAGTTATGCTCCATCATGGACCTGTCCTGTTCAAAGCCAGGCTAAAGACCTATTTATTCAGTTCAGCTTTCGACACTTGAGAAGGGGTGTCACTCATGAAATGAACAGATATGTATAAATTTTTTAAGGGAACTATATTTTATTCTTGTTTTTTATTTCTTGTCCAGCACTATTTTATCTGCCGAGAGAGATGTGCTCATCACTGCAGTGTTCATACCTCCTAATGCTAACGTTAGCATGACTCTCTCTCAGCTCCAGGACTGTCCACCTTGCCTAAATTTGTGCAATATGTGCAGGGCCCCACCAGAGGTAAAAACATATTAGACAGGGTCTAATCAAACTTAAAAGAGGCATATAGGACGATACCCCTTCCACACCTGGGCATGTCTGAACACATCTTGCTGCTCGGGGTCCCAGCTTACAAACCCCTCAGGAAAAGAATAAGACCAGCTACAAGAACTGTTAAAAGCTGCCGTGAGGCTACAAAGCCTGTTTTAATAAAACTGATTAGACTATTTTTGATCACCTGAAGCTGGATGAACACACTGAGACTGTATTGTTTTACAACTGCACAGACAATGTCACTGTGGACAAACTGATCAGAGTGTTCAAAAACCATGGAACTGAGGTACGGTCACTGCTGACAGCCCAAGACTCTGCCTTCAAAGGCAGTGACAGATACCAGTATAGTGAGAGCAAACCTCAGGAGAGGAATCAGTGCAGCCAAGATGAACTTTAAGTATGACGGTGGACAACCATCTACAAACTACTAAAGAGCCTCGCTCATCAACTGTCGGGGGTCCTGACGTGGATCTTTAACACCTTCCTGGAACAGGCCATTGTACCACTATGCCTCAAAGCAGCAACTATTGTCCCAGTGCCCAATAAATCCACCACCAGCAGCCTCAGTGACTACAGACCAGTTCAATGTCTGCAGTCATGAAATGCTTTGAGACGCTTGTTCTTCACCTCCCCAAGTCCTGCATTCCTATGGAGCAATTAGATTATCAGCTGATGCAGTCTCTACTGTTCTCCACACTGCAGCAAGCCACAGAGAGAAACAGGGGAATTATGTCATGATGCATTTTGTGTACTTTAGTTCGGCGTTTAACACCATACTGCCAAACATTCTCATCAGAAAGCCGACTGACCTGGACTTCTCTCCTCTCACCTGTGAGTGGATCTAGAGTTTCCTGATGGACTGCACACAGTCAGTGAGGGTTGGCAAGCATACATCTTTACCAATAATACTTAGCATGGGCTCCCCTCAGGGCTGCGTGCTGAGCCCTTTCCTGTATGCTTTGTAGGTCCAGAGGCCTGGGGTTCGGCAAATAACCTTCTGCTAAACACCAGCAAAACCAAAGAGATGGTGCTGGACTGGAAGAGAAGAGCAGACCCCACTCCACTGCAGATAGACGGAGTCTTTGTGGAACAAGTCTCCTCCTTTAAGTTTCTCGTCACGCATGTGGCTGATGACCTCTCGTTGCACACCGGCACGGCTGCTGTGGTTGGCAAGGCTCCACAGAGGCTCCATTTTTTAAGACTTTTGGAAAAATGCCACCTGGAGGTAAAATTGCTGCAGACAGTGGAGAGTGTGCTGACGTACTGTGTCACAGTGTGGTACTCCAGCTGCACTGATGGGGACAGAAAAGCCCTGCGGGGGATCATAAAGATTGCAGAGAGGATCGTTGTCTACCTCCCTCGCTGGAGGACATTGCAAACTCTCGTGGACTCATGGCGGCATGCAAGATTCTTGCTGACCCCTCACACCCCAGCCCAAGTCTTTTCAACCTTTTGCCCTCTGGCAGGAGATACCGGAGCATCAAGAGCGCATTCTATCTGGGGGCAATCAGGCTCCTCAATAATCTACCTCAGAGACAATTATGTACACTCAGCTAGGTGCACTAAAGATTCACATATGGATGTGCCTTAATATTGAAGTATTTATCTATTGATCTTTTATATGTTGAAATTTGCATTTTATTAGAAGTTTGTTTTATTTTTAATGTGTTAGATTGACTGTACCACAGGCAGTAATTTTGTTGTTGTGTACATGACAATGACAGTAAAAGATATTCTTTTCACTTCTATTTGAAGCAACCACACCATGGTGATTACACGCTGTAATCAAGGCTAAAGGCATATTAGAGTGTGATATTTCTTAGCATGAATTCTGCAGTTTATTCTCCAGTTCCTCACCGAAACTGACCTTTATACTCTACAAATAGATATAGGTCTTAAGGTATATATCAATTAGAAAAATACTTCTGCTTGACATATATGTATGCTATTTTACCTTCCCACCTTTTGGCTGAATTCCTATTTTGAAGTATGAAGGTTACCTATAAATAATTAATTCTCAGAAGAACATCAGGATTCTCATTAATTTTTAAACATATGCAAAACGATTTTTAATGCTGTTTGTAAATACTTTGTGTACCAGGAAACTGACATTTTTCACACCTGTTTGTACAGCTGAATGAATGAAGATAAATCCTACACTTTCTAAATTGTTGAGGCATAGCCGAACATGTTTCCATAAACACCCTAAACCCTGTGCCACTACCACCAGAGAGGTTTGAGCCTCAGGTGGTACATGCAGCCATTCATGGCAGAGAGCCCTTGAGAGCTAATTGGCTGAGCTCTCATGGAGGGAGAAATGGCACATATTCTCTTTTTGTCACTTTCATGGGATACTGGCCAATCATGGGTGTCTGTGAGCTTATCTATACAAGGGGCAGATAGCGTTTTTCTCTGTGTGTTATACTGCCCTTGACTACGTATGCGCAACAAATGGTACTGGCTGGCATCATAAGTTTTGGGGGGCGGGGGTGTGGGGGGGGGAACCGCTAAATCATAATCCTTGGTGATTTACATCCCTTTAAATGTGTTTTATGACTATGTGTGTGCTATAATATTGCAAAGTGTGTAACAATAATGAGGGAAAACTCAATGTTCTTGCCAAGAAGTTGTGCTCTCTTATATTTAAGTTGGTCAGGTCGAGGCTCAGCAACATTATGTGGCAATAAAATGATATCAGCTGATGACCTGAATGTGTAGGTTATCCAATCCCCATGGCAAATTTGGGCTAACAATGAAAGAGTGGTTCAGGGAGAATGATAATTGGCACCCCAGAGTCCTGACCTTAACCCTATTGAAGGTCTGTGGAATGTTCTGGAGAAGACTTTATGGAGTGGTTTGGTTTTCCCAGTATCAGTTCAAGATGTTGGTGAAAAATTAACCCAACTCTGGATGGAAATGAATGTTGTGATATTGCTTAAGTTTGTCAAAACATTACAAGCTAATGCCAGTGCTAAAAGCTGGGAAGTGTATTTTTTAATTTTGCAATAGGAAATGTAATACATTCGAGCATGAGTTTTATGAATCCATATACATCTCTATGAATCAGCTTATAACCACTTGGGAAATGTTTCCAATTTTTTCCAGTTTCTCATTGAATTGTGCTCATGGCTAAAAACCCTTCACTAGAAAGGACACGTACATGGGGATGCTATTGACCTTCTAGAAATGGGGCAACTTTCTGGCAGATCTGCTAAGATTGCACTGGGCAAACTGAAATCAACTGATGAGTCACTTATCACTCACGGCAAAGATGTTCCTGTACTTTGTTAAAAGTCGTCCAAACCTGTGCAAAGCTTCTTGTGCCAAATCTTAATGTAATGCACTATCAGTTAGTCTTTAAATGCACATTTTATGGCTATAATTAACATGTCAGTTGATCACATGACTTGCAGGGAGACTGGAGCCAATCTCAGCCGACAGTGGGCAAAGGCAGGGTGCACTCTGAACAGCTTGCCCGACCATCACAGGGAAACACACACAAATCTTCCACACTTAGGGTCAATTTGGAGCAGCCAATTAGCCTGATGTGCATGTGTTTGGACTGTGGGAGGAAACCGGAGTACCCTGAGTACACAGAAACGCCTGATACCGGGAATTAAAACTAGGACCGTATTGCAGTGAGGTTTAACATAGCGCCACAGTGTTCAGTTGACACATGTTAGTTATGTGCAGGGATGATGAACATGACCCAAATCTCAGAGACTAGTATGAATGAGGAGTTGACTCAAGCCTTAGACAGTTGCAGAGAGTAAGAAAAAAGATAAGTTATCAAAAGATTTTTTAGCTTCTCCAGATATCTTTTATTTGTCTCATACAGGCTATCACTGGCAGCACATATTATACAAATGATTGATGTCTCTGTTGGGTTTTGTGTTTTATTTTAAGAGGAAAAGTCTTTATAGTGTCACATGAGTTTTTTTTATATCTTGTCCTCTATTCAAGCGCTTGGGTTATCTTTCTATGTCTCTGTTTGACTTGTGGGATTTTTTTTTGAAAGGTTTAAAATGTCATTATGATTCATGATTTTAATGCAAACAGACACCGTGCAGTCAACAATACGCTCCAAATATATCCAACTTTCTGATCACTTTACAATTCCTATTGCTAAAGGTCTTGTGGTTGGCCTTGCTTGGAGACATATAGTCATGTGGCATGGCTGCACCTGTCTCCCCTTCTGTCTCTCTTCGCTGAGGCAGGCTTCCTGACTCTGGTTGCTATACATATGGTCTCCATCTGCCGTAGCCTTTGTAAGATAGCATTTTTTTTTTGTGATTCGATAGTTGGCTTTATAAGTATGTGTGATTTAACCTATTAGGAAAACATAATCCCTTGGCTCCTATTTGTGCGTATACTAGATGAGTTGATTGTAGCACGTGGGTTGATACTGGCGGGTGGTTAAAAGAAGCTTAGGAAACACCATCATCGCAGTACAATTCTCACACAATCCAAAGTAGTGTCATTAAAATACCTACTTACACTGCCAACAATTATTAGCAGTTATTTTTTCCTCATGTCTGATTTTAGTTTGTGGCTGACTGTTGGCAAAGCCCACTGGGGTGAGAGTGGAAGGTCCTGTAGATTGGGTGTCATTTTACATGACATAGATGAAGTTACAAATGACGTGTGGACGTACAATACCCAGATGGGGGGCTGTGCCCTGTAAGAAAGCTCGAGAGGTATTTTTCCATGCATACAGCCAGGCAGCAAGTGTGTGTGCGTGTGTGTGTGTGTGTTCGTGCGTGCGTGCGTGTGTGTGTGTGTGTGTGCGTGTGTGTGCGTGTGTGTGTGTGTGGAGCAGGCTTGGCTCTCCTTCCCTTCAAAATAGATTTAAATATATAGTGTGAACCACAATGAGGTCAGTGGCTGATCCGCACTCAGCCTGGGAACTCAGGGAAATGTTCCTGTCTCAACCAGCAGCTCTTCTCCTGCACGTTGGACTGTTGCACAGACTTGCATTCAGCCAGGAGGTGTGTGTGTGTGTGTGTGTGTGTGTGTGTGTGTGTGTGTGTGTGTGTGTGTGTGTGTGTGTGTGTGTGTATACA
>JBCNYG010000004.1:23614021-23625291 GCA_039654305.1 Porochilus rendahli | reverse complement strand
GTGTGTGTGTGTGTGTGTGTGTGTGTGTGTGTGTGTGTATGTGTGTGTGTGTGTGTGTGTGTGTGTGTGTGTGTGTTGTTTTTCTAATGCATGTGAATTTGAAGGAGGGCAGAAGTATTAACCGTAGATTTCAGATGCTATTCTAATATTAGCTTCATTGCAGAAATCTGAGCTGAACCCCTCAGGAATCACAAGCAGGTTTAACTTGTCTGACAAAAAAACCTCTTTCATGGTTTTTTTGGTTCTGGGATCTTTTTTGTTTTTTAAAAGATATTTTTTCCTCTTTTCATACTGATAACGACCCTGTTTGTTTGGTCTTCCCTCATTACCCAGCATGCCCGTAGGAGTTTCTGGTTTTGTTGCTAGTGCCTACTGCCTAATACATTAGCACTGGATGTGCAATTTTTCTACATGGAAAAAAAATCCTTATTTTGCTGTTACAGTTTCAGATATTTAGGTTTTCGATGTATGAAATACCAGACAGATTTAATAACAACATATGCAGTGTTTTTAAAAAAAATTTGAAGGAAAAATTTGGGTTATTTTTTTTTTTTTAACTGACATCCAGGATTAAATTAAGAAAACACCTCAGATAGCTTTGTTAAAGACTAAATGAAAGAGTTTCACGTGATGTGTTGTTATATAAATAGCTTAATACAAGCATTAAGACCTGTTTTACATTCTCGAATGTTCATATTGTTCATTGACAGCGTAGAGTAAAACAAGCCTTGCACTTGGCCCCCATCAACGCATTCATTCCTTATTAATGCACAAGAGGAGTAAGGATGAGCCGTCATTTGAAGCTCAGTTTTCCCATTTAAAGCCCGTTCTGTTTTTCACTTGCTACTGTATTCCCACTTTGTGCTTTCAGACATGAAGGTCACCTTCACGGCCATTAGATCTCCTGGATGTTGTGTTCATCTCTAGCCTGGAAAAGTGAAAGGGGAGAAAAGTGCCTTTAGCTGCTGAGTTTCCTCCTGATGGTTAATCTGGAGTGGATATCATTCTCAGTCAGCTCCCCTACTGGCCCTTGGACTCTCAGGAAATATCACAGGCTATCATGAATAAGAAATGAGAGTACTGGTCATGGAACTGCCCTCTGATAGCAGCTTTTAGTCTCTTTTTCCCATTTCTGAAACTACTTGTCATGATATATACCACTTTAATTGGTGTGTGCATGTGCCTGTAGCTAATGTCTGTCTGTCTTGTAATTATAGTCTAGAACCTACATGTCTGCAGGTATGACTGTCTCTTTTCATAAGCAATCAGTTACATGTGATGTTTTTCCAAGGTAATGGTTGAAATAGGAGGATCTCCTGTCACCATATAATCTTGTAATTGTTGAATAATTGTAGTCTCTTTGCTCTCTGCTCTCAGCTAATTCGAATGGCATACATGCAAAAGCTTATAATATAATAAGCTTGTAATGTTTCTGGTTTATTTTGTGTGCGTGTGTGTTGTTTTTTTTTAATGATTGGGTCTGTTGGGCCTGTCACACACTGGCTTTGTGAATGTTAATTCATTGAAACAAAGAAATGTGGCAAGTCGAGAATAGTGATGACTGCAGCATTCTGATGTTGTGCAGTTTATAAAGGCATTTGGTTGCTGCATCTCACAGCGTGGCACTCTTCATTCATTGCGGTATGCAGTGTGAGGTGCTGTTGTATTCTTCTGAATGGTTTGAAAAGTGCTAAGAGTCATTCACATTATTACAGTAGGGATCGGAATCACCAGGGACTACCCGATACAATATTATCATGATACCTAAGTGCAGATTCGATTTGTATTGTGATTCTGTACATATGGCAATTCTATAAATATTCTGATTCGATATTGGGAAATTCCACTGTAACTGATGTGTCACTTGCACAAAAGATAATACAATAAAAGAGCTCAGGCCCAATACCATAGTGTTGTTTAAAAACTCAATGATGTTGGTGGAGCTGGAAGTGGCCACACAGTCGTATATTAAGTCGTAAATCTTTATGGAATTGCCCTACTATGTTGTAATTCAAAACCCTGATCCAGGTAAAAGAAAGTTTGTTAATTATTATTATTATGTGCTTTAATGTATACATTGGCGTGCAGCACATAATAATAATTATAAAGTACAGCAATGTTTCATTACCTCGAATACAATCATGTAAATTTAAAATAAATTAAACAATTGATTTTGGTTCCAGTGTGGTGATGTTAAGCGTAATACATAACAGAATTACTAGTTTACAGGTTGCTAGCAATACCATGTATCACATGCTGTAGAACTGCCTTTAAGTGTCATGATATTTTTGTAATATCGTGTAACTGACCCTCATTCCACAATAATAAACACCGAATCTCCTGCCCACTGCTTACAGGTGAACTGGTGTCCAGAGCCATGCATCACCTACAGCCTCTGTGTATCAAGAACCACACTAACAGCACTCCTGTACACCAGAAAAACAATCTGCTCCACTGGGAACCCGAGGCTCTCTATACTCTCTGTTATTTCATGCACTGCCCTCAGATGGAGTGGGAGAATCCCAACGTGGAACCCTCAAAAATCACTCTTCATACAGAAAGGTGAGATTGCCAGCCTGGATTTTCTGTCTTATGTAAACCACAACACATTTGCTGTAATGCGTACTGTGTTTTTACATTTGCCCGACACTTTTATATGAAGTATAAGTATTATATATGAAAATGGATACATGGACTTAAGAACCCAGCAGTGGTTCTCTTGGGGAAATTTTCAGAATCTTAATCACTGACTTACAAAGTTGTCTATTCTAGATATTCTGCATTTCAAAGTGCTTCTTTATATTACTATGTGTATAAGAACTCTTTTACAAATCTTGCATTTTCTAAATTTTATGAAATGTACACAAACTGAAACACTAATGTACCCCAAGAGATGCAATATCTATTAATAGATTTGTAAATGTCTGTTTTTTCCCCCAGTATCTCCCATGCATGCATGTTGTAATTAGAGCTTGGGAGCATGATGTTCCTCAATAAGTTAAGATTCAGAATTTTCACAGTTTTCCAAAACTGCAACAGGATTCTTTAATGAGCTCTTTTTGAACAGTATTCACCAATCAGCCATAACATTAAAACCTTTCTAATATTGTGTTGGTCCCCTTTATTCCACCAAAACAGCCCTAGGCCTACCGTAGGACTTTTGTGAGCCTTGGCCACCCATGACCCTTTTGCCAGTTGTCCTTCCTTGGACAACGTTTGGTTGGTACCAATTAGCGCTTAGCGTAGGAACACATGACAAGACCTGCCATGTTGCTCTGAGACAGACAGTTAGCCTTCACAATTTGTCCCTTGTTAAAGTTGCTTGGATTTTTATCATTGCCCATTTTTCCTGCTCCTAAATCATCAGCTTTGAGAACTGACTGCTCCTTTGCTGCCTAATATATCCCACCCTAATATCCTCCCTGTGATTAGTACAACTGTAATGAAGCAATCTGTTATTCACTTCGTATATCAGTAGTTTAGAATGTAGTAGAGGTCTAACACAGTGCCAGTGATTATGTTTGTATATAATACTGAAGTGGGCATGGTCTCAAATGAAAGAGCTACTTCACTGAAGTTCATAATCTCAAACAGATATGTACACAAGCTGTTTTTAATCATCCTCATGCAGTTATTATTAATATTTTTGCACATGTCTGTGTTGCTAAGTGAATTATTTAGTTGGTTCTGTTTTCCACAATATAAAAAAAAACCTTGTAGCTTCATTTAAAATACTGTGACCCTGATCAGGCAGTCAGTAAGATTAAATAATCTTAATGAATGTGGTTTTTGTTTGTCTCGTAAGCTTCATATCTGATCACACGCGTGAACCAACAAAAAGTAATAACATCTTTCTCGCATGACTTTTTAAAATTTTTGTATTCTGAGGATTTTCAGCCCCATGCATTCCTCAAGGTTTAACCCAAATAGCCTGTGAAAAGTTTCTGGTGAGCTTTAAAAAATATTTAAACTGAAAATACCCCTACTCATTATGTCTGGGTTTGTATTTATATTTATTCTGAATTATGGATTGATTTTCAGTTACCATTTGGTTTTTATGAGACCGAACAAGTGCAAGTGCACAGAGGTTTAACTAAATAAACAATTTATATAATTATTTTTTAAGTTTACATTTACAAAATGTTTAATATTTTTATAATTTAGACATTGAAACCTGATTAGGCAAGACTTTTCATTACATTCACTATAGTTGTAACCGCTGTAGATGTTGAGGTGCTATGAAGTGAATAATTGAGATTTTTCTTGCTGTCTTACCCTGCAGGCCATTCATGGTACTGCCCCCCCTTATGGAGTGGATCCGAGTAGCCATAGCCCACGCCGAGCATCGCCGCAGTTTCTCCGTGGATAGCGATGACGTTCGGCAGGCAGCCCGGCTCATGCTGCCAGGAGTAGACTGTGAACCGCGGCAGCTAAAGTAATAAGCCATTTAAAAATTATACACCAAATACATGTTTAGTAATATTTATGGCAACTGCTTTCGAGCTTTTGATGGCAGATTTGGGGCCATAGACATCATTGGGTCAATACACATTTTGTAACACACATTAACAGTGATATTGCCATAGAGACTTTACCTGTACGCAAAACAATGGTTGTTTGCAGAACTTACACAATTTACACAACTTGGCAATGATTGTTAATGAGTTGTTTTTTTTTTTTTTTTATCAGAGTGAGTCATGTTTTTTGTATTTGTCTCTGCAGGACAGATGATTGTTTTTGTATGTCACGGAAGTTGGATGCTGCATCTACTGAGGCAAAGTTTCTGCAGGACCTGGGCTTCCGCATGCTCAACTGTGGTCGCACAGACCTGGTAAAGCAGGCAATCAACCTGCTCGGACCTGAAGGCATCAACAGCAAGAGTGAACAGGTGATACACCTCAAACATATACATTATAAACATCATACCATTCATTTTGAAACCTTATCTATGTTTGTTCCTATAAAGATGTAGCTGTACTTAGTACAGTTGTGCCACTCTTATTATCATTGTTTTATGGTTAATCGTCTCAGTGGGAGCCAGCGTGCAGCCCACATGTCACCACTCTCTCCATCATCCCGCTAGCTTGGCTGCACCGCTGAACCCTGGAAAGGAAATGAAAGCCGTTTCCCGAACATTTTCACAGAACTCAGAATGGCATCAGATTTTCCGTAGCCTCTTGAACTGGATTTGGCTGAATCCCTGTTAGTCTCTCTCTGTGTACACAGACTTTCAAAACCCTCCTTTATTAAGTACATTTTGAGTGTCTAGAAATGAAAGCAACGGGTGTTACTTTACTATAAGACAATAAATAAATCATATTATTCACTCAGGTTGACCATTTATATACTGTGTGTGTGTGTGTGTGTGTGTGTTATTTAGGGTATGACTCCACTGATGTATGCTTGCGCTCGTGGCGATGAGGCCATGGTTCAGATGTTGTTGGATGCAGGAGCTGATATCAACAGTGAGGTCAGTGATTATAACATTTAAGGCTTTCTTATACCACAGCACCATTGCATTCTCAAATCTGATTGGTTAGAGGGTGTTGATTAAGTGTCTGTAACAGCACAGCCTTTGCAGTAGTCCTGACAGAAAGGCAAATCATATGTTTATATTATTGTGCGTGTTGTAATACTGTTGTAATACTGTAATTTCTCATCTGTTGGATAATTCACAGAGCCTTAGTGGACTATTTCCATAAAGTAAGATTAATAACAATCACACAAATAAATTCAAAGAAAACTTTTTTAATCATCACTATGGTGACGCTCTCTGTAATTTAACATGTATATATGTAAAGAAAAATACTGGTGAGGTGAAGTAACAACTGTTCCTAAGTATCATAATATAAGTGAATGTGCAGCACGGTGGCGCAATGGTTAGTACGTCCGCCTTAAAGCAAGAAGGTCCTGGGTTCGAGTCCTGGGCTCAGCAAGGTCTTTTCTGTGTGGAGTTTGCATGTTCTCCCCGTGTTTGTCTGGGTTTTCTCTGGGTACCATGGTTTCCTCCCAGACCAGCACATTTGGATAGTTGCTTGTTCCAGATTGCCCCTAGGGAATGATTGTGGGTATGTCAGCTCTGTGATAGAGTGGAGAGCTGTTCAGGGTGCACCCCACCTTTACCCAGATATGACTGATATAGGCTACAACCTCCTTGCGATCCTAGTTGGATTAAGGGTTCATGGTATACCTTACCTTCACCTACTGTCAGCTGAGATAGGCTTCAGCCTCGCCACAGCCGTAGTAGGATTAAGCGGACTGGCAAACGAGTGACAGAAAAGCTCATTAATAACTTAATAATAATAATAATAGTAATAATAATAATAATAATTGGCAAAATGCTGTGGTATAAGAGGAATAATACAGACAAGGATTCTGCTGTCATTGGAAAATAATCCACTTTGGTGTGGTGGTAACTTTGCACCACCCCTTCGTTGATTGTTTTCCTATAGTAGCACACCCTTTCTTTATTCCTTGCTTATGCTTAAAAGAGCTTTCTCATCAAGCCATCAAGCCCATGCTTCCACTGTGTTCCATACGTTCCAGTGTTTGCACTCTTGTGTACTGTGTCATGGTGTATCAGGTAAAAATCCCCTGATCTCTTCCTAAGAGGTTTATTATTATTATTATGATTATTATTATTAATTCTGTATTTCTCAGTCTGAAATCATCATGGCAACTGTTGAGACCTCATGCAGCTGTTTAGCTGGAGACTCCAAAACAAAGAATGATTTAGCAACGATTACAATACTCGCTGTTTTGACTGGAACCATACACACTTGCGACATGCTGTAAGTCAACAATAGCAGGTCAAAGCCACCGGGATTAATTTTTGTACAACACTGTTACACAATGGCATCAAACTGTTACGTAACATACTGAGTCATTAAGCTCAGGCATGAGTTAGACATGAGAATTTTACTGAGGTACCACTGACAGTGAACATACGGATATTGGAACAGAATGACACTCTGAACGAGCTCTGATCTTTCCCCGGTCCCAATACTAAACACATAATAAGACCAGCGTCTTTGAGTGCAGTGTGTGTGCGTGAGTTTTCCCAAGCCAGCATGTTTCCTGGCTGCTTATTTATCTGTGTGTGTGTTTACTCCCTGACTGTCCCCTGTACCCCCTTCAGGTGCCCAACACAGTGCAACAGCACCCCTCAATCTACCCCGAGACTCGGCAAGCCACGGCGCTCACCTTCGCCGTGCTTCACCAACATGTCCCCGTGGTGCAGGTAGACATTCCTCCGCCTGCCCTGACAACACACTGACTACACACTCTCTTCGACGATGCACACCTTACCCTGCATTGTTATTACAATTATGCATTCTGACAGTTTTTTCATGTTCTCTCTTGACATTTTGGCCAGTTGTGCGTGGGTGTAAAAGCTCTTCTCAGAGTCTTTGCCTAGCGACCGTGCTACACCCCATTTACCATGTTTCTCATTATCAGCCATTTCCACTGTGTTTTGCATAGCTGCTAAAGATGCTCGGTGTGTTTTTCTCACTCAGCAGAAAATGTGTCCTATAAGCAGTTTAGTTTACTGTCTAGATCACGTTGCAGGAAGCTGAAGTTTGGATGTTTTGTCACTTTGTCTTTCAATCTCTTGGTCTTTCTCTGTCACCACTTGCCTTTCGTTTCTTTTCTCTCATTCTGTCTGTCAGTTGCTGATGGACATCGGGGCAAACGTAGAGGGCTCTCTGCAGGACGGAATGGAGAACTACACAGAAACTCCTCTGCAGTTAGCTGCCGCTGCAGGTAATGTAATACTGCAAACATCATGCAGTTAAAACAAGAGACAGCCAGTGGAGATCAGAGATTTTTCTTGTGCATCTGCAGGAAACTTTGAGCTGGTTAGTCTGCTGTTGGAGAGGGGAGCCGACCCACTGATGGGTACCATGTACCGCAATGGCATCTCCACAACCCCACACGGTGAAATGAATTCTTTCAGCCTGGCTGCAGCTCACGGACAGAGGTAGCAGACACACACTTGAATGAGACTTGTATTTCCTGTAAATCTCAGCAGAAAACAAGGTTAGAGTTTGATTTAAAAAGCACTTCAGTGAAATGACATCAATTTACTAAAACAGTTGGCATGGTTCTGTAAAGACAGTAGTTTCCTGGTGATGCCTCTAAAACTCATTGCACTGTAAAACCTGTACCAGTGTCTGTATTTCTTTAGTGTTATTTCTTCTCAGCTCAGCTTTGTTACATATTGGAGATAGTGAACATTTTGTAGGAAAATGCCCATTATTAAACGTCCAAATAAGCCAGGTAGCACCCATCGCTAAAGAATTTGGATGTCAAATTCTGAAGTAAACATCACATGGAATAAACATTATATTCTCCCTGTGTCTGTGCATTTTAGGAATGTGTTCCGTCTGCTACTATCCCAGTCTGAGAAGGGAAAAGGGGACGTATTGTCCCTGGAGGAGATCCTGGCTGAGGGGACGGAGGCAGGGGAGAGAGATTCTTTGCAGATGGAGGCAGCACGCACTGGGAAGGCCAAATTCAAAGCTCTGAGAGAAGCCATGTACCACAGCTCAGAGCACGGGCATGTAGACATCACACTGGATATACGCAGCATAGGTTAGGATTTGCATCTAATTTCGTCCTTCATCTTGTTTTTACAGATTCAGTATCTTTTACAGTACCGTATCTTCAGGAATGGTCAAAAGTACCTCCGAAATGTGTGATAAAGAATATAATGATAACAATAACAATAACAATAACAATAACAATAACAATAACAATAACAATAATAGTAATAATAATAATAATAATAATAGTAATAATAATAGTAATAATAATAATAATAATAGTTATAATAATAATAATGCAAGTGAAAAAAGTCTTTAATGGTCTGCATGTGCACAAACAACATGTAAGGTGTGTATATGCTCATTAGCATCACTTCAGCTGATGAAGGTCTATCATTTGTATTGCACCTCTAGTGTGATCTCCCCTTACTTAGGGATCTTTCCTGTGTAACCCTGGTTCACATTTACTGGATGCTGTACTGTGAGACAGATGTATTCAGAGTGTCTGTGCTCCAGATATCCAAAGTCTTTGTTGACACCCTGGAGAGTTCCATCAACAATGGTATTCTAAGATAGCTATGAATCATGTAGTGAGACAGTAATGTTTAAAATGTTGGTATGAATGAAACAGTCTGTTTTCCTTAATATCCTCTGGTTGATGACCGAAATTAATCAGTTTGAAAGCTAGTTAGTAATATCCCCTAAATAGTTTGCTAGTTAGCAGTAGAATGCAGAAAAGACTTTAGGGTCGCATGCCGGGGCTAATAAAACAATATAATGGATTTTATGAAATATCTAGTTTTGAAGCAAACATCTCTGAGGAGAAAAGATAAAAAAGAAATTTAACCCTCATGTTGTGTTAATTTCATATCCAAGCTGAAAACATTTTAAATGACTGTAAATCAGTGTTAATACATACAGTCATACCATACAGTATATACTCGCCTAATGCTGTGTTACAGCTTTTTACTTAAGCACTTGTGAACATTTACAGATTTTCTGAAAATCTCAGCAACTTTTATTAGTATTAGTCTTTGAAAATGTTGAGAGGATTGACGTGAACTTTGCTGTTTTTTGGCTTGAAATATTGAATTTTCTCATTTCCATACAATTCAAGGGTCATCGTGATTAATGTGAAGTAGTACTTGACATCAGCTCTTTAGAACAACAGTACTTTTTCATTTTTATTATTGCCAAACAAGCATTTGAAGATAACTTAAATGGTACCTCAGTTTATTTTCTCCATGAGCATTATTACCCAGTTCTGAGGTCTGCTACAATTTGAAAAGGTGGGCAAATCGGTCAAATAATTTATTTATTTAATTTTCAAATATTGACCCACAATCAACATTTTTGCCAGGAAAATAATTTTAACAAAATTAGAAAGGGACATTGTTAACAGAGAGTCTGTATTCCTCACTGACCTGAGCTCATATAACTTGTTTTAAATGTGGAAATAATAAAGACTGGAATAAAGACTTTCAAGCCAACTTACCACATGACATCACATGCTTCACTAGCATAAGATGGTGCCAAATTAGTTTGAAAAAATCAAATTTTGATCACTTTTTATTATGTATCTTGTCTCCCTAACACTGGTAAACCTATTTTGGAGTGGGAATCCATCTTGTAAAATGATAGTATCATCATCTAGAGCAGGGGTCTCAAACTCCCGGCCCGCAGGACACTAGTTTGTGGCCCCCGCATTATTATGAAAGTTTAATGCCGGGACATCGGCCGGGTTTGATGCAAGCAGGGAAACATTTCTCAATGAGTGAAAGTTACAGCAGCGTTGCCATGGAGAGTTTTCTTTCGTGCCTAGCTGGCTGCCTCGTTTCTATTGGGCTTACGAGGACATTCGTCCCAACGTGCTGCGTTCACAACACTTCAATAAAAAGTGTTTTTAAGTTGCTGCCCAGTGGGACATTATACATATATATACGTATCTAAACAAATATATATTTATACACACATGTCAATGGCATTTAGAGAGTTAATATGAGGTCTCTCTCTCTCTGACAAAATAAAGTTAAGTAATGCGTACGCGGTGTGATTAAAGATACCATCGGCAATAAAATTCACAGGTAACCCAGACCAATTATAGGGTCGCACCGATATTTTTGGGTCATTGCTTTTTGTTTGCATTACGCTATTTGCATTATATTTGCATTGCCTCACACAATGAACATTACATATATTTTTATATGATGTAAAAAAGGAGTCAAAACAAATGATATCAACAGCAGCACAGTGTCGTTTCCGCTTCCTTTTCCTGTAACAACCGAACGGCGGATAACAGTCTGTGAACAGTCGCCTTTTTTGCGTCCACTGTCCCGGTACTTTCTACCATCTACAAATGCCATTGTGTTTATATCATCGTGAAAGACATGAACATTGATCATAAAAACAAAGTAGACTGCTACCCGGCTTTTATCCGTCGCCCGCTGTGCTGCAGTTACGAAAAAAAGGAAGCGGAAATGATGTTCTCTTTGCGTCGGCTAAACGCTTGATTAAAACTTCAAGGCAGAAGAAGCCATGTTCAGAAGAATAGTTCATGTTCTTCAATGTTCCATTCATGTTCAGAAGAATGATAAAGGTTTAAGAATTGTTTATACAGACATTAGAATCTGAATACAGCGGATATAGAAGACTGAAGAAACCTCATGTAGTCGCTGACCAGAGAAATCTGATTATTATTAGGATTGTTTTTATTTTCATTATTAT
>JBCNYG010000004.1:23585917-23601551 GCA_039654305.1 Porochilus rendahli | reverse complement strand
TACGTATTGCAACCCTGTGTCAGCGGGAAATGGTCCAACAGTCAATCAAGCGGTGCGCTAACCAAAGTCACACAACATTTTTACAGATTTTGGTACTCAGTGCATACACAAGGCGCACTGGATTATAAGGCACACGGCTGATTTTTGAGATAATTTAAGGCTCTTAGGTGGGCCTTATAGTGCGGAAAACACGGTAATCCTATAAAAGGCATGATATAAATGATACTCAGCATTCTGAATGAGATTTGCAATATTTAAACATCAGACTTTTAGTTTGGTGTGTTCCTGACTGCTGAAGTGAGAGTAAGCACCATGGTGAGAGCAAAAGAACCAACTGAGGCCTTCAGAAAGAAAACTTATGCAGCTGATCAGTCTGGAAAAGGATTGAAAAAGATCTGAAAAGATGTGAAATCAGTCGTTCCACTGTCCCAAAAAAGATCAACAAGTGGAGGACTTTCAAAACGACTGCCCACGTGCCTGGGTCTCATTGTCCTGGCAACTTCACCCAGAGAGGAGACCGCAAGATGCTAAAAGAGGTGTCCAAAAACCCCAAAATGTGATCAAGGGATCTACAGCAGGCTCTGGCTACTAGTGATGTGAAAGTGCCTCTACAATCAGAAAGAGACGGCACAAGTTTAACTTGCATGGGAGGTGTGCAAGGAGGAAACATTTGCTCTCTGAGAAAAACATCAAGGCCAGACTGAAGTTTGCCAGACAGAATTTAGACAAAGACCAGAGCTTCTGGAATAATGTTCAATGGGCAGATGAGTCCAAAATGTAATTATTTGGATGCCAGAATAGAGGACATGTTTGGCATCAACCAAATACAGCATTCCAGGAGAAGAACCTCATACCAACTGTGAAGCATGCAGGTGGGAGTGTCATGGTTCGAGGCTGCTTTGCTGCAGCAAGACCTGGACAGCTCGAAATCATAGGATCCACCATGAATTCCACTGTGAATCAGAGGGTGCTTGAGCAACTCCTAGCAAGGCCGAGTCTTAATCCCACTGAGAGGCTGTGTGGTGACTTGAAACAGGCTGTACATGCAAGAAATCCCTCAAACATCTCACAGTTAAATTGTACAGGTTTGGGTCATAGGAAGTGCCTATGAAAATTTTCAAAAAGCTTATAAAATGCTGATTGCCTGAAACTGTTCGTTTATTCGTTACTGTTCGTTTTAAAACATATTGGGGGTGGCTTTTATCCTCCGTGCACTTGAGGCGTCCTGGCTGAGGGGTTACGGCGTGTTATAGAACAGCTATTTTTATAAATCTAAAGCTTTTAATCAGATTTAGTCAATTTGTTAGAGGATTGTGGATGACTCGAGCTCAGCAGGAAAAATCATCAGGACTCTGCAATCGTTTGGGAATCATCAGTCAGATTAGACTGAAACTAATTAACCTCATGCACTTCTTTACACATCGAAAAACAATATAAAGGGCCTCTCAAGTTGAGAAGGATGAGACAAAATGTCCCCTCCTTACACAGCTAGTATTTATGTCTTTTCTAAACCATCCATAATCCTTTTAACACTCCACTCACACTCACTCACTCTTTCTGTGTCCCTCACACAGACATTCAAATTACACATCATAAATGTTTACTTGCATTTTTAAATAAGCTCTAATAACATTCACACGAGAAAAAAAATAAAAACATGTCTACAAAAAACAAGGGAAAAAAAGAGAGAATCAAAAATCAAGACCAAAACAGCATCAGCATATCAATGAGATACAAAACCACAACCCTCTGCCAAATGACACCCTCAATCTTTAAATCTGACAGACTGAATCTGTTCATACTCTGTCATCATAAACAAAAGCAGCAGGCATGCACAACAGAACAGAGACAACGAGTTTCATTTCATAAAAAAATGTACAGAACTGAAAAATGCTCCTTTGTGTTTTTATGCACTCGTGGACAGATAAGCGACTTCCCTCAACTTTGCATCCAAGAACTCTACACCAGCTTTGGCAAAAATATTACAGTTGGGCTTGTGTGCTGCCTTTTCTTTATATTATTTAACTATTATTACACAACCTAAATCAGCATAAATTAATATTTTTGTCCTGCTGATTGCAGTAGATATTTGTATATATTACACAGGAAAGAAACAAACTGATTCGCCTGCGATCTTCAGATCACAAATCATTATTCCAAGTGGATAATGCTTCAATCAAAATTACAGACACTAACAGTTTGTCATGGGCAGGTCCCCACCATCATCACGCATTTAAATGGAAAAAAACCCATACAAATCTGGGTCTTTTTCTTATTTGCTCATTGTCTTCATTAAGCAGATTGAAGGCAGGGGGTGTGATAGTTCCTAAAGATAGTTTCAAAATCTAGCTCACGTTCATTGGTTTCTTCACAAAAGCTCAAAAAGTGTATGCAAGCACAAACAGCAGATGAACAAACAACACATTGCGTCGCAGGGTAAAGAATTAAAGTCTTGGCATTGATGACCCCAGTCCCCTCCTCCATCACCCCTCGCTTCACTAATCGGCCAACTTTGCTCATTTCCACCCAGCAAGACACTGACATATGAGCTAAAAAAATTAAAATAGTGCTGACTGCACACTGACAGACAGAAGACACTAATTCTTGTGAATCACAGAACATAAATTAGAGACTGCATCTATAAGAACTGCTTAACACTGTGAGACACTGAGACCCTGTACCCTCACAGATGCTTAATAAATAAATAAACAAACAAATAAATAAATAAATATCGCTTTTGATTTCGTCATAATACAGCATTAGCAATTAGTTGCTAAAATAATTCCTTTGGTGATTTCTACCAAAAGGACTACAAAGTATTGCATATTTATTTTCTTAATGCATATTTTCATAATGTGTATATTGCTTTTTATTAGATACTGATAAAATTATTTTTTTTGTGTGTTTTTTTTATATACTGCCTATATTTCATATATTCATGTCAAAAATTTTTCATCTCTTATACTGCATCGAGCAAATGCAACAACATTTCGTTCTATATACACCTGTATATCTGAATGACAAATAAAGCTAAGTCTAAGTCTAAGTAAATCAATGCAGCTGAATGGCACGTCACCACCCTGTGGTGATACTGGGTTTCCATTCGAGAAATCTTCAATAGCGTGACACAATATCAAAACTTTGGGGTGCAATTATAACATGATCACTGCATGACATCAATGGCATCATCAAAACAAATTCACACTGAATCTTTATTTATCTTTATCTGCTCTTTTCTGGAGGGGTTTTTTTTGAGCTCCGCTTTTAGGCCGTGCCTAAATCTTTATATTATATGAAGCCAAGAGATCAAATCAGAATAAACACTGGCATGATTCCAGTTTAATGACGGTGACAACTGATGGAGGATCGAGATGTCTTTATGTTGGAGGAATTTTTACTCAGAAATGACAACAAGGCCTAAGCAGCTCCTCTCCCGACGCGCCCCGAGGGCTCATGGCCTTTAGCCAAGCGCACATTGAAGTGTTTTGGACGTGTGGGTATATACAGGGCGAGCTGAACAGAGGCGGTGTGATTTTTCAGTTGGATGGTTTCAAAATCTAACTTACTCTTGCGGATTTCTCCAGAATCCCCATTATGCCTTTAGGTTCAATTTTGGTCTTATCCGAAATCTCCGTTCGCAGTGTGGTTTGTAGTGTTGGGGTGATTGATTTAGGACAGCACATCATTTTCTGACACCACCACACAAGAGTGAATTAAGCTTAAAATAAGTTACTAAATAGGACATTAATATAGACAACAAACACATCGGCATCATGACAAACAAGCATGTTTAGACACAGTCCTAGCATGTTTTACACTGAAAATTTCAATGGGAATGCACAGTCTAATAATGATGTCACATCAGGATTAAATAAAAATAGGGGGACAAAAATAAATAACAATAAAGGGGAATCTTTTTTTTTTTTCAGTGAGCTATGAAATAACTGTAAATGTAAAGCAACATTGGCCAGACAGGCATATTAACGACCATGTGGATAATGACTAGGATGCTAGGAGGACATAAAGGGGGAGAAAAAACGATGACCGACATGAGCGGTCGCAAACAGGGTGCGGGAGGCTCCTGCTATTTTAGCAACATCAATTTTTCGGATATTCATCAACTGTGAAAAGCACTTGTAACAAAAAAATATCCGGGTTTAAATATTTAAACACTGTGAAATGGCTGTAACTCTGTATGAGCTGCTCACAAAAATGTTCTGGAAACATTCCTGAGCTAGACAGCAATGATGTGGTGTGCACTCTCTGTGCACAATCCTGCTATTGTGAGCAATGAGAGGTGGTGCATAGACACTAGTGATGTGTGTTCAAGCCTCTGTATCATCATCATCTGTTGGCATTCAATTCAAAGGAAAAAGTATCAAATACAATAAATCAAGCCTGGGATAAAATTATATAGTATATACTACACAGGAAGGGCATGATCTGATTGGTTCACTATCTCAGGATAAGACATTCCCCATACTGCAAACTCAGGATAATGTTTAAATCAGCTAACAATATAAAAATATTGTTATAATCAATAATTTTAAAAGTGGCATGATCTCGATTCCAATGATAACATCACTTAATATTCTTTTGTGCATTTTCATGTTTCCCATCCTACAGTGAATATAAACAGTATAACAATGCTGATGGTGACAGTACATCAAACAAACATCTTTATTCATTCACGCTCATGCCCTGTAGGCTATCCTGTTACACACACAGATCTTACATCATGATGCTGCACTACTCGGGGTTCTACACAAACACACAAAACTGTATGATGCAGCATGGTGTGTGGCCGTGCACGCGCATAAACGCACACAAACAAAAACACACTGCCCTCGTCAGTGATGTCAGCGCTTGTCGGAGCTGCAGAGCAGTCATTAATCTTAGTCATGCTCGCTCTTATCACTGACATTCTCGATGCTGCCCTGACATTTCTCAGAGCATACGCAGTGGGCTGGTTAATGCCTTGCTATTGGTGACTATTGCGCAAATTAGATTTAGGGGTCAATATCAGGTATGCGTTTGGAAGCTTCAGGGTTAAAAATGAATTTCATCGTGCAAATGATGCTTCTGTTTTACTGGATGCACTCTTTGGGTTAAATTCCAAAGATCATCACATGCACGATATTGATATTTAGGATCTACAGCACTATTCTGTTGCATGTGCAATTGTTGTTGGTCTTGTTGCCTTTGCCTAAGGTTAAGATGCTGAGGTTTGACTATAGGCAGGATTGTGCAGAACATACCAAGCAGACGTATATAAAACTTGGTGAAAGGGTGTAAAATGAGTCAGAGAACCTCCAATTTTTTAACAGATTCACAGGAAGTCACGGGGGGGAGACATAAATTCACTTTTCTTATACCAATGTTGCAAGATTTGGCCTTCAAGTCAGCACTCAACCCAAGCCCGAAGGCATACAAGTTACTGACTGCTGCCTGAATACTGTCAGCTGGTAGGTTTCTAACTCACATTTAAAAGAGCCATTTGAGAGAAATAAATATCAAAAAAGTCAACAAAACCATACGATAATAACCTAAGATAATTCTAATTAGAGCTGGGTGAGACATCGATAAATTATTGTATTGTGATATGACCGTTCATCATCATGATTTAGCAGAAATACCAACTTTATTCCAGAAATAAACATTATAACCACAATATTTTCACCTGCATGAGCAAAAACAAGGCTTTTACACCTTTTTGCAGGTTTGTACAAGAACACATGAGCATCCCATCTCTTCGGCTTCAGCTTATGTACAAACAGTTTGCATATGCGGTCATGTTTTGTTTTTTTTTGTCTTAGAACATTATTTTCATAGCAGAAAACATCATAATGATAAATACTGTAATCAGAGAAATGACAAAATATCACAATATAATATTTAGGTCATGTTGCCCAGCCCTAATTCTAGTACTGTAGCTTCAGGTATACTGTATGTATGTATACAGATATCTACAGTGGCTGCAGTTTTGCATATCACAGAAGAGCTGACAGTTGTCCTTGGCGGAGGTCTGCGCTCTGTGAGAGAGCTCCCAAATACTTCCACCGTTAATCACTGCAAGTCATATCGGACGATCTGATCTGGCAGTTACCTCACCGGTGACGTTTTCAAAACAGTAAATAAAAGTAATTTCCCCTTTTTACCATCTACCCATTTATTATTTTCAAGCCAATCACACCGGTCACACCATTTGCACTTTTAAATGCCCAGTCAACCTCTTCAGAATATTTCTGCTTGCGCTTAATGATTTACGACATCCTGTTTACGAGCGGGTGTAGAAAAAAATGCCTTTGCGTTCTTTCCGATTACAAAGAAAACTCAGTCTGACTCTCACAGGGTATAAAAAGACAAGGACGAGTCAGAAAGAGGGCGATGCTTAAGTGTGTGGTATTTATTAACAGCCATTTGTATCCAACAAACAAAAAAGGAAAAGAAAAGAGGCCTGTAAGACAACAAACTACTGAACACAAAACAAATACACAAAAACATGGCTACCTCTGCATGCTCAAGAACGCCGGGAGTGAATCATAAAACAGATATTTCCTTTAATTTTCCACTAGCTAACAGGAATTTGTGCTTGATTAAGACCACTGAACCATATTATTTTTAGACCACGTGCATTAATGACCTAAAAATATGGACACCTGACAACCAAACCCACATGCCCCAGCCACATTGCCCCAGACGACACCGAATCTAAACACTAGTTAACAGGAATGTATCTATTCTAGAAACTCTAACAGCTTACTAGATCTAATAGAGGTCCAAGTATAGTCATCACAATTCATAAGATCTACTCATACTGTAATAAGATGGAATACATCAGCTGCCTACATACTGATCTGGTCAACTACACACCAGAACATCGCTAAAGCGCTGTTACTATCCTTCCCCGTCACCTTTTCTCAAAGATCTCTGGCACGAGTGCACATTTACCCGCCTGGTTTAACGTGCCTTTCACCTACATATAAGTTTAATAAACCTTGCATGGTTTAAACTCCGTACAATCAAGAAACATCCCAGACAAAACGTAAATATGGCTGTGGACGTGGGTCATAACATACCCCTACAACCTGATGCCCGAGGAGTAAAAAGTGCACAAACACTCGAAGCAATAATGTTGAATACAATTCTAGAAGCAAGAAATGCAATAATCTCACATACAAACACCTACAACACATACTAATACACTTACAACTTGGTCTCTTCACCCTCTGTGGCCTGAAGCCAATCACCAGAGAGAGAGAGCAATCTAACTTTCACTGGTCAGAGCTGGTAGAAAGAGAAAGGACTGAGAGGCTCTGGATTATCTACCAAATATATTGAAGACTTCCTTGTCCAAAACCCCAACTCTGGTAGAAATTTCATTAAATCCTGTGGCGGTTGTAATTACACTTAATGCAGACCAACTTTCCTTGGGTTGACATACTGGGAAACATTAACAATGTGTCAATTCGGTTTTCAGTACTTATCGCACAAATCTTCTCATAAACACACTGACCCTCAGGAGGTTACTGCTTGATGTTTATTATAGCTAATACACACTTAGCTGCCACATTTTCCCCGAAGACATTCTTTTATGTCTAAATGACAATGCCATCCAATAGATCATTTCCCATGAACGAATGTGTGTCTGTGTGTGTGTGTGTGTGTGTGTGTGTGTGTGTGTGTGTGTGTGTGTGTCTTATATTATATTCAACATACCCAGTATTTTGTTATTTGTACAAAGACACAACATATATATTTCCCTGACTCTGTGTTTGTCTGTCATTAAGGTTTAAATCTCTACTTGCAAACAGACCAGCAGCAGAGAACACCTGCATTGAAATAAGTAATGTGAAGTATAATGTATTCCAGGTTTGTACTTTTCTGCAAAGACAAATATAAATTGTTCTATATCAACTACATGTTTGACTAAGTCACCACCCACCACATCTGTAATATATATGTGATTATCCTTAGATGTATTTCTGACACAATTTCCTGTACTGAGTAGAGGCCAGAGAGTCTGCTTGAGAATAATGTGTGGGTTTATAACAGACATTGTTTAATTTATAGTCAATAATGTATATGCTATATAATATGAATTAAATAACTGTATAAACTGTAGCAATAAAGTTACAATTAATTAAAATTACAGTAAAAATCAACACTACAACTGTTACACTACTACACTACACACATTAAAAGGATGTCAACCAGTCAGCCATAACATTAACACCATCTGACTGTTCTGCAGCTAGCAGCCCCATACATAGGAATTTGCAATGCACTGTGTTCTGACTCCTTTCTATCATATGCAGCATTAACAGTTTCAGCAGTAGCTCCTCTGTGAGATCAGACCAGATCATTAGTGAGTCTTGCCATTTCACTGGTTGCCCTTACTTGGATCACCTTTGGCAGGTACTTACCAGGAGCACCCTAAATGACCTGCTGTTTTGGAGATGAATAGACCCAGTCATTTCACTTCATTTTTCGGACACATTATGATGGCTAAATGAGTCTGTTTATCTCAAAAATGGCTGATATTGTGCAGTGTACCTGGTATACACTGATGACTACATACCCCAAAGGCGGCATAAGGAAGCAGAACCAAAGAACTGCATTAATGTGCATGTGGAGCGAAGGCTAGTAAGTCTGGTCTGACCCTACAAAAGAGCAAAATGTAGCATAAACTGATAAAACTGTTAATGTTGGGTAAGATAGAAGGGTGCCAGAACACAGTGCACTGAAGCTTGTTGTGTATGGGGTTGCCTAGCTGCAGACCAGTTGGTGTTAATGTTATGGTTGTTTTGGTGTATTATCCAGATTAAGAGCTTATTGTATAGACACTATGGGGGAAAAATAAAAGGGATATTTTAAACTTACTTTTAAATGCTTAAATAATGGCCCTGTTTCCACTCTAAATGAATTTTGAGTACATAGATTTTTCTCAGTACTGTGTATTCAATTACCTGCACTTGATATTTGCACATGTGTAAAGGTGTAAAGGTTTTCTAATGCAATTGATCGCTCAGCAACATTAATTATGCATTTTCTAACAGCTGGTAATGCAGTATCTGTACTTTGGTGGAACAGATACACTACACATCAGGAATACTGAAGTCATGGATGTAAGTCATGTTCACTTCTTCACACTTATTTCCACTTGTAAAAACTCATGCATGACAAATCATTATTAGCACATGATCCATGTGGCATCATGCGCTCATAGACTCTTTCCATTTCATTAGCTGTTGTCTGCGGCGAAGTTTTTCCAGCTGGAGGCACTACAGAGGCACTGCGAGATCATCTGTTCCAAGAATATTAACACCGAGACCTGTGTAGAGATCTACAACCATGCTAAAGTATGGAAAACTGTTCTTACTATTTGCCACCAGAGCCATTTTCAGAGTTGGTGTTGATGTTATTATTTGTGTGGTTTTCAGAAAGGGTTTAAACAGATTTTCTGGGCTCCTCATTCAGATTATACAAATCATCTCTTGGGGTTTCCTTAGTTGAATGTACTGATAAAAGAAAAAAATCTTAATATAATGATATATTAATAACATGGCAACATTTTCAATAAATAATTGTAGGAGTCTAGTAAATTTAACTTATTGCTTATATATTGTTAAGTATATAGTTCTAATAGTAATTAGTATATACTACATAGGAACATCATACTTTGATTGGTCCACCATCTCAGAGTTTATAAGGAGTTATTGAATGAGGAAAAGTATGATATGTAGAATTATTGAAGTGGAGAGGGTGTTATTTGCCAAAGTCGAATTCTATAATTGTTTTATTATACATTTAAATTATTTTCAAGTCCGGCGGAAAGCTTAAACCATGGCTACGGTGTGAGTCAACTAGAAGAGCTATATGCTATTCCACGCTAACATTGCTTTCGATTGATTTTCAGTATTTGGTGGTAAGGATGAATTTTACCTTTAAGAATCAGACGTTTTCCCACCAAACATAACTCATGTTGTGAGCAGCAAACTTCTATTCTTGAGAGTAGGCAGCCTACTAGCTGTCTCTGGGAGGAGGGGAAGAGGGGTTTTACAGATATGAGATTGGATTCTCCATGTTGTGAGGCAAAACTTTACACTGCCATCTTGGTCATTGCTACTCACTACATCAGTTATGGCAGCTTAGGCCTGCAGTGCTAACCAAGATGGAGGACAGGTGGAGATTTTGGTTTGAAAAAGAATATCAGGAATTAGCTGGTAGATTTCCACCAATCACTTTCACTCACTCACTCACTCACTCATTTGCCGAACCGTGTTATGCTAGTAGGGCCAGAGCCTATCTCAGCCTACATTAGACAAAGGCAGGTTGCTCCCTGAACAGCTCAGCAGACCATCACAGGGCAACACACTTAGAAGTTATTTAGAATTAATAATAATAGACATTATTGAGTCTTGCTGATTATCATGTTCAGTGAGCAGGAGGCATTTTAGTTTGCTTTTCTTGTTTTTGTATGAATTCAAAAGACACTGTTTAAGACATCTTATGTTTCTATGTAGTATATAGTAAAATTCTGAATGAGTTCAATATATATATATATCACTGGCATTAAGGGGCCCAAGTACCTTTTCTAGCATCATAATGCCCCTGTGCAGAAATCGAGGTGTATAAAACATGGCTGCCAAGGTTGGAGCAGAAGAATTTGAGTGGTCCTGCACAGAGCCCTTACCTCACCCTGACTAAACACCTTTAGGATCAGGTGCCAAATTCTCACTCATGCTCTTGTGGTTGAATGAGCATAAATCCCCACAACTATTTTTCAGAATCATGTGGAAAGTCCCCTCTAACGAGTAGAGGTTATTCTAACAGGAGCAAATAGAAAGCTACATCTGGAACGGGATGTTCATAAAGTACATATGGTTGTGATAGGTGATCGTGGAACAAAATTGCTTTCCCTGGGATTAGTATCAATTTGTGCAGTATGCTGACTGAGGACTCGTCTCCTACACTTGCAGCTCAAATTATTAATATAATTTGTCATTTTATCTATTAATAATAATTCATCTCTGAGTTGGATTCTTTGTCGTAATTGTATGTTTTTCTCATTAGTTCCTTGAGGCAACAGAGCTCTTGTCCTACACTGAGGGCTACTTCCTGAAAAACATGGTGGTGCTGATCGAACTGGACCCATTCAAGCAGCTTGTCTATGACACCCCAGTGGATGCCACAGGTCATGACGTGTTACGTGCCCTGGAGAAGACTCTGGCCACACGAATTCACTCCATCCATTTGTCATCATCCAAGGGATCTATAGTTTGAGTCTGACACGACTGCTGTTCTGAAACATTTGAAGCTCATATGTATTTTGTGTAGTGCTACATAAATGGGTAGGGTAAGTGTGTGTTCTGTTAGCGTCGCAGTACTTGATGTGTGCTCTGGCTAAATTTGCAGCCGTAAGTCATTTAATGGAAAAATGTTGACAGGAGCCCTACGGGTGGTAAACTGGTTCCTGTTAGGAGCTATTAAATAAAAAGCATCAGTTATTTTTGCCATTAGTATTCTTACTTTAGATCTACCGCCAAGATACCATGCAGTTTGATACATATTTTCAAATTACTGTAATCGTAGTACCACCAAACTGCAGTCAAAGAGAGAAAAATGTAGTACCTTTTGTGATGTATAATAGAAAATTACATCTCATATATATTATACCACTTTCGCTTTTATAAACCTGAAAGGCTTCTTAAAAGTGCCACTGCCGCCATCCAAAAGCCACACACACTACCACGGCAATAATAAATAAATAGAATTAGAATAGCTGGCCATCTGATTATCGGCCAGCTCGGTAGATGTTTCTGGCATGCCTGACTCATATACCTGCTTCCTGTCAGCTCTTAGTGTGTGCCTTTATCATCAAAACTGTCATCTGTATAGCAAGAGAATTAAAAAGCCTAAATTAAATATGGCTATTTTTTGTAAATATACAGTGTAAATCTCTCATATGGAGATCTTCCTCCACCTGTAATTATATGTATATAAAAGATTCCCCACTCACCATATATGTACAAAGGTCTTTAACTGAGTTAACAGTTGTAAATGTGCACATGCATGTATTTTTCATTTTGTTTTATTTTGACTTCTTTTATCAGTGTTAGGTTCTTGTATGTGGACTACTTTGTGTTAGACAGAAGAGAAAGAATCCGATTATGAGCATGGGGTTAAAGAGTCGTGGGTGTGAATATCTTTGTTCTTGATGAGCTGGGATGATGTTCTCGACTCAGTAGGTGCCTGCAATATGTCATGTCTTTTCTCATCAAGTTTGTGCAACTACGTGTAAATCCTTCTGTGACTAAATCCTTTTCTTTATAAAGATTAATACAAAAAAAAACGACCTCTGTGCTTCAAGTTATTTTACATACAGTAGTGCGCAGTGAAGATTATACACCGCCACTTTTGTCAAAAAGGGCTCGAAATAAAAGGAAGTAAAAAAAATTACTTCTCTATAATTCTTTGGTGAAAATGTATTGAACAACGCTATTGTAGGCAATATGAACCTAAAATAATTCTGAAAAGTATATTGAGGTAAAAGTATGGCTAATAAACAAAAACACTGAAAAATGTCACAAATTTTATTTTTGGACTTTTGAATAGCATGAATGAACTTCAAACCACATGGAATGGTTTAGCGAGTGAAGAAATAAAAAAAATACAGCAGTGTGCAGTGATGATTATACACTTAACAAAATGAAGATAAAAAAACAAGTTCTATTTAAGTATTTATTTAATATTAGATCATATTTATGAGAATAAGTAAACAAACATCAATGTATTATAATAATAATAATAATAATAATAATAATGATAATGATAATGATAATGATAATGATAATGATAATAATCATAATAATAATAACAAAAATAACAGGCTCTTTTTTGAGAAAAAGGTCAATATTTATTGTGGCCACCCTTTACTTTGATTACAGCATTTATCCTTTCAGGCATAGTGTTCACATTTTTTATATTTGTTAACTCGCTAAACCATTCCATATGAAGTTATTCTTTATTAGCCAAACCTTTACCTCAATATACTTGTCGGATTTATTTTTGGGGTTCTCATTGCCTACAATAGTATTAATAAATAAATTTTCACTAAGAGAGAAGTAATTTTTTACTACATTTTATTAGGAGAAAAAGTTTAGGACAAAAGTGTTGGTGTATAATTTTTACTGCACTATAGAGTATAAACCCAGTAAATGGGGCTTCAAGTTGCTTGTATGCAGAATTAATTCCACTACTGAATGAGAAATTTTGAATCGCTTTGATGAATCTCTTTTTTAAATTCTCTTCGTGGTAGTCTGTGATTGATGATTGCACATTGCCTGCAGCAATTTCACAGAAAAGCTTTAATCTAATTTATTTAAAGAATTTTATTATTACTTTACTATAATATATCTTACTTTACTTCTAATACTACTAATAATCATCACCATCATAACACATTATTATCATTATTATTATTACATTATTATTATTATTTGTAGTAGTAGTATATTCATAGTAATAATTATGATTATTATTTGAAGTAGTTGCAGTTTAATAAAAGTAGCAAAAATCTTATTGTCATCATCTCATAAGCAGCAATAAAAATAGTTCATTAAATATTGTATTATTTCTGAAAGATTAAAAAAATGTATTTAGTGCAAATCGTATTGCTATCTCAGACATATGTTTCTCACTAGACATAAATGTGCATTAAAAGGAGGAAAAAGTGAGCAACGGAAGTCTGTATGATGAAAGAGTTTGCCATGAAGTGGAGACACAGAAGGAAACCTTTGCAATAATAGAGAGACAGAGAGGCATTGTTCTCCGTACTGCAGGAACAGAGAACACATGGTTAATACACTCCACATCAATGAGTGCATTAACTACAACAATACATCTTCATTGAAGGGAAAGTACTGCAGCATACAAAAGAATGAAATTAATTCTGTCTTAAAGTAGGGATGTTAGTATCTGTACAAATTCAATTGTTTATCTGTATCATAGCATTTTCAAGCCTTTAACTGTAAAATAAATTCTCTGGACTTCCACATTTTCATTTCATGAACATTACCTAACTGCTATGACCTGAGTTATAGAGCTTTGTGGTCCTAAAATTTTCATCTACAATAATCGTTAGGTCCAAACTGAAAGGATAAGAACAAAGAGGTTAAGAAGTTAAGTCACATAACAACCAAAAAAAATGAAGTGTTTTCCAGCAACCAATTAAAATGCTTGATTCTCACAGGAATCTAGTATGAAATGACCATCTCAGGTTTCTGCAACAGTGAGATTAGGTCCAACTGGGATCTCTCTATCACTCTCACTCATTTCCAGAACCATTTAATCTTCTGTTAGAGTTACCGGGAGGCTGGAGCCTATCTCAGCTAATACTGGGCTAAGGTGGCATACACCCTGAACAGTTCACCAGACCATTGCAGAGCAACACACATGTAACCATTCACACTCGCATCCACACCTCAGGGCAATTTGGAACAGCCAATCAACCTGATGTGCATGTTTTTGGACTACGGGACGTAACTTGAGTCCCTGGAGGTAACCCACACAGGTGAACATGCACTCGACACAGAAATACCCGAGCCCAGGAATCAAACCCAGGGCCTTCTTGTTGTGCTGCAGATTTGCTAACTACTACGCCACTGTTCGGACTTGTTTTTACTACTGTGCTCTATTTCATATGTAGTTGACTTAGCCTTTGTTCTGTTTTTTGAAATTTCAATTGAACCCATTCGACTCACATGACCAGTCAAAAACTAACTCAATAATTTATGTAAGAACTTTTATGATGAATATGATTTCATTGTTTGAATTTTTTTTTAAAGTACCCCCTGGTTGGTCCACAGATCCATGAAAGTCCCAAACCCCACTTAGACCCCACATAGACCCATGGGTCTGTATTTATACTGTTCAAAATGAGCATCCCTTCAAAATGCTTAAATCTGGATTTAGGGTTTGGCCTTAAATTGGGCCTCGGGAAAGGTTTCTGAAAGCTTGTCCTCAGTAATTAACATTTTATGTGAAAATCGATTGCGGAATGCCTTCATGAGAGTTGTAGTGCTTATAAATATTACACTTTTATTAGGGGTTTCATCAGATCTTCTGCCAAGCTGTCTTTGTGCTTATATATTACATTTCAGACCTCATGAACCAGCTCCTATTTCACATCCAGGTTCACTCAGGTTTCACTCTCAGAAGCTGACTCGTTGAATAAGTATAGGATGTAACTTAGGGGTGGCGTTTCTGCAGACCGTTATACTAACAGAAATCAAATATATTCGAAACAAGATTCTCAGCAGGAATAGAAATGAGATGAGGAAGCTGCAGTGGTTGACTATAGGTGAATAGATATTATGTGTAAAGAATTTAGTCTTGCGTCTTTCTTTAGTCCTGATCATAATTTAGGATATGATTTGGGAATTAACAGTAAGCTAGAACAACATATTACTGATTTACTCTACAAATAATGTTTTATTTCGTCTGGTCTGCCCCCCCCCCTCTTCTCTCTCTCTCTTTCTACTCTTGCTTCTCTCTCTCTCCCTTTCTCTCTCTACTCTTGTTTCTCTCTCTCTCTCTCTCTCTCTCTCTCTCGCTTCCTCACTCTTTCTTT
>JBCNYG010000004.1:23562716-23578024 GCA_039654305.1 Porochilus rendahli | reverse complement strand
TCTCTCTCTCTCTCTCTCTGTGTGTGTGTGTGTGTGTGTGTGGGTGTGAATATAATAATCAGTGTAGTCTCCTGATAACAGCGGGTTTCTCTCTCTACCTGGGTAATGTATTTCCTGATGCGATGGACTACTTGCGTTGTGCAGCTGGAGCAGTGAGTGTGTTCCTTACACAGCAGTCACAAAATACAAATTCAATTCCTGCTGTTTTTAATAAGTTTTTGCAGTGTGTTCTTAATTTTTTTATTTTAATTTATAAATTTTTTACATTTTGCAGAGCATCCCAGCTGCTGTGGTGAGTTTTGCTATCGCCACAAACTGGCGAGTTGCGGTAAGTATACGAGACGAATGGATGTGAGCTTTATTTTGCCTTTTGTTTTAAATGCAGCATGTGGACAGTGACCAAAATTTAGCAATTCAGCAGGTTTCACTCTGAGATTATTCCATTTTCTGGATATGTACAGGCTATCAAATATTTTCAAACGTAATGCAGGTTGACTGATTTCAAAGTAAAAAAATCTGTCACAAAAAATAAATCATATTTTAGCAATGTATAATGCTGTTTAATATTTATAAAATCAATGTCTTGCCCAGAAGCAAAAACCTGAACATGTCATGAATACACAGCGGTGCCAGCAACCTTCCTGACTGTTACAAATCTCTGACACTCACTGCAAAAATGAGACATCTGCCAGACATGTAGATCATATCTATATCGCATCAGTTGGTCTACTATCAGTATCTTGACATCTCATAAAACCTCAGTTAAACAAGGATATGCATCCATCTATTCATCATCTATTCAGTTTATTTGTCATGGTTGCAGTCAGTCTCAGCTGGCTTCAGGTTAGAGGTGGAGTACACCCTAAACAGGTCACCAGTCTATTGCAAGGACAACACAAAGAAAAAATAAAACATTCACCCCTCAAATTCACACTTAAGGGCAATTTAGAGTAGCCAGTCGAGCTAATCTGCATGTCTTTGGGCCATGGGAGGAAACCCACACAAAAAGGGGTAGAATGCAAACTCCACCCAGCTGGCTGTAAGCTTCTGACCCAGAAACGTCTTGTTGTGAGGTGACATTGCTAATCACTTAGCCCTTTGCACCACCCTGCACACCGATTGGCAGTACAATATATGATTTTCTGCCTAATAGATTTTTGGGCATTTCTGAACATGCAAGACAGGTGCATTACATCAGACTTTCATCAGTCTTCAGTGCATGAATTAAGATTAATTAACCCTTAGATGCATAAGTGGGTCGGAAATGACCTGGTAAGGTTGTTTTCTTGCAATATCTTTGTCATGAAAAGTTGTCATTTCATATTCCAGTTATTCCTCAAAAAACATGTTAATGATATCATGCCATTTAAAATTTGAATTTACCTTTTATACATTGTATATGTTTCGTGGGCCACACAGTGTCAGAAGACTTTTTTACACACCAAGTGCCTATACATGTAAGTATTATACTAATTTTTTAACCTCAAAAATACACACACACAAGTACACATGAATATGCGTTTCTTATCATCTATCATCAAATTTGCCTTTTTAATAGTTTGTGAAAATAGCTGGCTAACCTAGCTAGCTTAAATTGATATATCTAGTTTGTGTGTGTGTGTGTGTGTGTGTGTGTGTGTGTGTGTGTGCGTGCGTGCGTGTGTGTGTGTGTGTGCATTTATTTGTATAGCTACATATTAATCATTAGGTGTGCTTGTCATTCAAACATTCTTTCTTTTATGTTTCCTCATCAAGGCACCACGGTTGTTATACAGCTGAAATGGTCCTACAGATGCTGGATGAAGAAGCAGTTATGGGATTGGACTCAGAATATCAGATGATAAGGACCCAGACTATTGTCGAGGTGGGAGTGGCAGTCAACCACCTGCGAACCAAACAAACGGGATCATACAGACACAGAAGATTGTGCGTCCACTGAAGATGAAAGTGAAGTACCAAACACGTCCAACAGAATGAGTTGTCAGAGCTCTTGATGGAGTGAATTACCTCCTACCCAGGGCAGAACACCAAGCCACAATATCCTGAGAAGTCAGTCAGAGCCTGCACCAGGGCGAACTACCACTGTCTCACCAAAAGATGCACAGGAGCTCTTTATCACTGATAATATTATACAAGAGGTGATATCAAATGTGTGGGAAATGCAATGTACCTGTGCGCATTGATCACAGCCTAAACAGTAAGGAGACAAGGCAAGAGAAGAGAGTCTGCCTGGACAGTCACACACACACACACACACACACACACACACACACACAGTAGATTTTTACATTTTTTTATTGCTGTTGTATATATATTTTTTCTTTTACAATTTTCAAACTGTTTTTAAAATGTTAAAAATGTTAAAAATGTTAAAAAAGTAAAAAAGTAAAAAAATATTTCAAAGATGAAATCATTCTTGTGTGGACCAAAATTTAATATCAATGTTTATTAAATGTTTGTCATTTTTGATCCACTTATAGAAGAGTGCAGGGTCCAGACACTCATGCATCTAAGGGTTAAAGTCAGAACTTTTGTCAAAGTTGCCATTGACTCAAATAGAAAGCAATCAATACATTTTGACCAATCAGGTTTGAGAATTGAACAGTGCTTAGATACATATCTAAAGTCAAACCTCAATAGCAATATAACACCTTGTCATGACCACACCAAACACTGGCAATGTTAGGCACCACAACATTTTTCAGTACCAACACAGTTATTTAAGTTATAATGCACTCAGACTAAACTAAAGTTAAATTAAATAATTAATATTATAGCAATAATCTATTGTTAAAATTTGCCCCTGCAGCTACATTGGCAGATTTACCCTGCTATACCAAAATGAAACCACTGTTATAGTTTTATCATACTAAACAAGACAAAAACTGTGTAATGTAATTGCAGGTATCTGATTTCCAACTGGTGTACGTGTCCACGTTTGCTGTGACGACCACATGCCTGGTATGGTTTGGCTGCAAGCTGGTTGTTAGCCCATCAGCCATCAATGTAAGTAGGTTATATTCATCAATCCATGTGTTATCTGTATCTCTGTTCCATGATGTAAAGCTGCAGCAAATCTCAGCAGACTTCAGGCAAGAGACGGGGGTTCACGCAGACACGACCAACCCTTCAGACTCACAGTCAAACCTATAGATTTAGAGGAGCCACTTGACCAAATGTACACGTCAGTGAACTGTGGGAGGAAACCCCACAGAAGCACAGGGAGAACAAAGCCCTGAAATGTCTCACTGTGTGCGACAGTACTGAGGAGTACCTTATATTCATTTGTTCATTCATTTTTGGGAAACCGCTTATTCCTAATTAGGGTCGTGGGGAGGCTGGCGCCCATCTCAGCCAACTCTGGTCGAGGGCAGAGTACACCCTGGACAGCTCGCCAGGCCATCACAGGGCAGAAACATGCAGTATGCAGCCTACTCTTGATGAAAATCAGCAATGGTCTTTTACATGCCTCCCATCATAGACAGTGAGAGACATGGTCGGCCTTTGATAACTCAGTTAGCTGCACTGGGGGGACAGCAGTGACAACCCGCTGAGAGTGGGGCTTGAACCCCCGACCTTGGGATCAGTAATCCAGCACTCCAATCCAGCAGGCCACCACTGCCCCATTTCCACGGACATTTCACTCTTAATACATCTGAACTTTGCCGTGAAAAAGGGCATACCCAATGTTTTTGTCCGTACGCACCCTTTGTACATGAGGCCCCTGGTCTTCTAGTCGTATCATATGCAGAAGTACAAGAACTTGGTGGGATTTTTGACTGCAGTGTTTAATTTCATGTATATTACTATTATGTCGTTTGTGCAGCCTTCCTTAATATCAGAAATATTGCTAAGATAAGAATTATAACGTCACTGCATAATTTGGAAAAAAAAAACTTCCAGGGAATGAGCTTTCTTTTACAAAGCCCCCCACACTAATGCAATGGCTTTCCAAATAATTTTCAGGACTTATACAGAAAGTCTTGAAAATGTATTTTCATACATTGTTTTTAGGATTTTATTAACACATAGTTTTTCATGTAGGTAAGGGGCCTAGAGTTGACAATCACAGTGACCTCAGCCATTAAGATTGTCAGAACCTCATGTGCACAGACCTGAGCTTGAGAAACTTTGCATCAAGAATACATCATGTGGCACCAATCATTCTCTCCCAGCTACCTTCCATGTGTAGTAAGGTAGTTAGATTCCTAGCTGTTGCAGCTTTTGGAACTCATCCCAAGTTCTTGGCAGGCGCCGATGAAATGAGTTCCGCAATCTGACCTTATTTGTTTGACAGGCCCTCTTCCTGCAAAGAAGCGTCATAGAGCATTAATGAAACTGGACGAATTCAACGATTCAACAACCTCTATGTGTATGGTATGCACGCTAATGCATTCAAAGATGATCATCCAAAATTTACTGTTGGCCAGGCTTTCATGCGTCATCCTTGAAGCTACACACCATGGCCCAAACAGATCCAATTTTACAAAGGTGAATGAGAAATCTGTACACAATGATCGACAGGCAAGTCTGCCATTATTTGCTTCTCCTGCTTTCTACACAGTTTCCGACACATCAAACAGTCGTAGATCAAACTGCTGACATTCCATCTTCCTCCAACAACCCAAAAGCCAGCACTCCTTAAAGCTCCTTCTGTGAGGTGTCGTCCTTGATGGCAGACCTGCCCATGGTAGTGTCTGATGAGCAAGGAGGTAAGATGTTTGGCAAGTAGGATAATTGGCTGATTTACTTCTGCTGCAAGCTGTGACTTATTCAGCTGTCCTCTGATGCACCTTCAGAAACAATGAAAAGACATGCAGAGGTTTACTGAGCACAAAGTGTTTAGGGACCAGTTCTCCCTTCTGGATGCAGTGAATTTTCTCCAAATAGACCTATCTAAAGAGCAAGATTCTGACCTTTGCATGATTCAGCTGCTCTGGACTAAAAAGGTGCTTGCAGTCATGCCAACCATGACAGGGACCTTCTTGAGCTACTTTGCGTCTAGTTGCATGATCAGCTGGGTTGACATTAGAAGGAACATAGTTCCATCGGCCTTTGTCAGTTGAATGTCTGATCCTTTGTGTACTCTGTTATGAATGTAGATGTAGAACCGTCTAGAGTCATTAAATATATAACCCAAATGGGTCAAACAAGCTGTTGATCATAGATAACACATCCTGACATGTAACAAGTTTTTCTGCACCAGCCACATGGGAAGTTAGAGTGTCTGCAGCAAGATCCCTACCAAGACCCACTCTGCGCTGCAAAGAAGGGTTCTGACCCATGTCCAGGTCTTACAGGCTGTTAACTTCATATGGAAATGCTCTCATAACCTCAACACTGTTAGACACAATCTTATGTAGTCTGAGATTGGATTGAGCCGACATGTTCTGTGCACCTTTTAGCACTTTGATGGCATCTTCTGCACTGTGGAAAGATTTCAAGCCATCATGGACATAGAAATGCCAGTACACAAAGCTCCTTACTTCGGGTCCATACTCTTTACCCTCCATTGCCATTCTCTTCAGACCATAAATGGCTACAGCTGGTAAGGGACAGTTAACGAACCCATGAAACTTGATGCGATAATCCAACACTTTGTCATCAAATTGGTGGTTGATGACATTGGTCTTGAATGTGTTAACAGTTGACTGGTGTGCCCCACTGAGGCAGACATCAACTATAACCCAACCCAGATCTAGTTGTTGGACATAGGGTTCCTTGTGATGACCATTATGCTGATTAGGCACTTTGTGTTATCAGTTAATGTCTCTGCCAAGTAACAAAAGTATATCAGCTGAACCTTTGAGAGGAGGAATATTTTCAGCTATAGGCTTGAGATTCATGTGGCTACATAAAACCTCTGGGATAGGCATTTCATCCCTATTATTAGGAATAAAGTCACACTCAGTTAGGGTTGGCAATGATAGGTGAAGTTCTCCATCAGCTGACTCCTCCGTGAATCTAGAGGCTCTTCTTTCAGCAGTGTCTGTAATTCCTGAACATGTTTTGAGGGTATAGGGGAACCTCACTCTGGATGTCAAACATATTAAAGAATGATAATCTGGCCAGTGACACATTTCTTTGGTCATCTAGCACAACATATGTCTTCACCTTTTGCTCTTCGTGACCCTATGGATAGATACTGACCAGACAGATTTTTGTACACTATTAACCTTTAAGACCCTCACCACATATGGCTGGGCATGAAGAGTTTGCCACATCAGTGACACACTCAGAAGGCTCCCCACCATGCTCTGTCAGAGAGCTGGAACTTGGAGCTCAAGGTGCTGGTCTAGGATGGATTGCTGAAACGTGCCGGTTGCTGTCACCTTCTGAGCAGTGGGAGTCAACCTTACACTCCTTAGCCTGGTGGGTTGCTGAGGTGTAACATCTAAAACATATAGAGTTCTCAAACAGGAAGCGCCTTCGCACTTCTAATGGTTTCTCCCTAAAACCTTAACATTTCCTGAGGGAATGAGTTCTAGATAAAAAATGTGTCCTTTGGAGGAATGAGAGTGGGAGGGGTTTTCTACCTCAGTTTTACTGACTGATACAGGAGATTTGGATTTCCAAGGTTTGGAGAAGGACCCAGTGCCTTTAAATGCAGCTGCACTCAACATAGCAAAATCCAGATCTTGGATCACTCCTCATCTTTGCATAGTTATACATAAAGTCCACAAAGAACAAGAAAGGAGGATAAGGAACGTTGTGCTCCTTCTTATAGCAGGTACCCTGAGTTATCCACTGTTTTTGGATGTTGTGGGGCAATTTCTCGACTATAAAGTTTATTTCCCTTGCAGTGTCTAGCTAACTGAGCTCTGGCAAATAACCTTCTTCCTTGGCAGCTTCAATCTCTAGGAGCAAATCTCCAAGTTCTTGAAGCTTCTATTTGAAAGCCTAGGAAAGTGGTTTAATCTATTGAAGAGAGAGGCTTCTGGAGAGCCATAGCATATCCTCGGCCAAAGTATGCCCAAACCCACAAATGGACAACATGAACTGCCCTTATCCTCATGGCATAGTGTAGTGACTCCCCACCAAGCCACTTAATCAGTAGGTCCAGTTCTTCACTATGTTTGTTCCTCCACTGTATTAACAAAGCTAGCTTTCCAGGTCAGATAGCTAGCAGGCTGGCTATTAAGCACCTTCAGTCCAGCTGTGATGAGCTCTTAACGTGCCAGATAAACAGCTAACTCAGATACACCTTGAGCCTCTGACTGCAAATGGGGCATGGTTTACTGAGTCTTTATGGCGATGCATGCGAGTGGTGGGAGCATTACCATATGTGAGAAAAGATGAAGAGCCAGGAAGATTTTTCCCTTGGTTACTTCGCTGCAGAACTTCCGCTGAACCAACTGAGGGGTCTGGCCGTGGCATGTCATAACTGACATAGTTAACATCAACATCCAGGAGATGTGTGTTGTGATACAAAAACTGCAAATTCCTTATTTTGAGCCAAAATGTAACTTTGAACTGAAGAAAAATGTGTTTGTACATACTCACTTGTGCACTGTAATGCCTACTTCGATGTTTGAGTATGGCTGGCTTTGCTCCCAAGGTCACAGCTCCGTAAATCTGCAGCAGCCTCAACCACGTTAGCCTCTACTGAGGCAGCTTCAGCTTCACACCCTTCTTTTAGTGCATTTAGTGTAGCCTCTATGCGTACCTTCTCTACTTACATATCTATTTGATGTTTTGCATAGACTGCTCATGTACGTGCAGCTTCTGCCTTGGCAGCAACAGCACTAACTGAAGATTTACCTGAAATTTGCTTAGAAGATACCCCTGAGGCACTGCACTCTGATCTAACCTCCAGGCTTTGAGTGTCAGCATTGACAGGGTGTGAGCTTGTTAAATATGAGCAGGTGAATATTTTGTTAGAACTGGTGGCAACTAAGCAGGTTAGACCCAAAAGCTGGACAGAACACGACAGGGTACGATGAGGGAGATATCCTGTTTATTTAGTGATAGGTAGACAAAACATGAGGACGTAGAAACATGAGGCAGGACTGGATCGTGAGACTGTGAGAAGCAACAATGCTCTGAGATGGCACAAGACAACTTGGCAGGGGAACAAGGGAGGGCGCCAGCTTTTATCCAGTGGTGGCTGATGGGGAGCAGGTGGAGATAATCAGGGCGGAGCCAGTAATTAATTACCCGTGCAGGAATGTTCTAACAGTAAACCCCTTCCCCAGGACCTGCTCCTGACGGGCCTGCAGTGTTCTGATCTTGCTTCTCAAAGTCATCAATCAGACTCCGGTCTACGATGAAGCTTGCAGGTATCCAGGAGCGTTCCTCGGAGCCATAGCCCTCCCAGTCTACCAGGAATTACCTACCTTGCCCCCTCTTGCGTACCACCAAGAGCTTCCTGACAGTGTAGACCGGTCCACCGTCTACCATCCTGGGTGGCGGTGGGGGCTTGGGGGGGAGGTACCAGATGGCTCTCTTGGAGTGGTTTCAGCCTGCTATGTGGAAGGTCAGGTGCACCTAGAGAGACCTGGGGAGTCTTTGACGAACAGAAACAGGGTTAATCACTTTAGATAAGGGAAACGGACCAACAAACCTGGGCGCCAGCTTCTTGGAGAGGACCCGCAGGGGAAGGTCCCGGGTGGACAGCCATGCCTGTTGGCTGGGAATATAGGTAGGCGCCAGTCAGCGATGACAATTGGCCTTCATGCACCTCTGACCCTAGAGGAGCAGTCGCCTGGCTGAGCCCAGATCTTCCAGCATCTCCTTACCAGGGCATGGGCTGAGGGGACAGTTACCTCCTTCTCGTTGGCCGGGAATAGAGGAGGTTGGTACCCGTGGGCAGCCTGGAAGGGGGAGAGTCTGGTGGATGCAGTGGGAAGTGAGTTGTGTGCGTATTCCACCCAGGTAAGATGCTTGCTCCATGTGGCTTGGTTCTGTGATACCAAGCATCTGAGACAGGTCTCCAGGTCCTGGTTGAGTTGCTCCATTTGTCCATTGGACTCCGGGTGGTAGCCCGAAGACAGGCTGATGGTGGCCCCCAAACAATTACAGAACTTCTTCCAGAACCCGGATGTGAACTGAGGTCCCCGGTCGGAAGCGACGTCAGTAAGAAGCCAGTGTATACGGAAAACTTGAGATATCGTGAAACGGGTGGACTCATTGGTCGATGGCAGCTTGGGCAAGGGGGTAAAGTGAACCATTTTAGAAAACCGGTCAACCACCATAAGCACCACCGTGTTACCTTTCAAGGGGGGCAGGCCTGTGACAAAGTTCAAGGAGATATGGGACCATGGTCCATGCAGCACTGGCAGAGGCTGGAGGAGCCCCACCTGGTTCTGTCGTGGTGTCTTGTTCCTGTTGCAGACCGGGCATGCCCCAACATACTCCGCCACGTCCTTGGCAAGGGATGGCCACCAAAAGTGCTGCTTGACTACAAACAAAGTGCGCCTCGCCCGGGGTGACAGGAGAGCAGGGAAGTGTGAGCCCAATAAATGACCCGAGAACGCAAAGACTCCGGTACGAATAGGCGATTGTTCAGACAACCCTCAAGAGAGGGTACCTTCTGTCCCGCCTGTTTCACCGCTTTCTCGATCTGCCAGGGGACTGCCCCGCTACCAGGTCAGCGGGTTCAGGTTCCTGGGCAGACGGTTCCGACTCCCACAGCCGGGACAGTGCATCTGGCTTGGTATTCTGTGAACCTGGTCAATAGGAAAGGGTAAATTGAATACGGCTAAAGGAGAGGGCCCACCTAGCCTGACGTGAGTTCAATCACTTGGCCGAACTGAGGTATTCCAGGTTTTTATGATCCATCTATACCAGAAAAGGCTGGTCCGCCCCTTCCGGCCAGTGCCTCCATTCTTCCAAGGCGACCTTGAAGGCCAGCAGCTCCTGATTACCCACTTCGTAGTTGCTCTCCGTTGGTGACAACTTACAAGACAGAAAGGCACAGGGGTGTATCCGGTCATCCTTGGGGGAGCACTGAGACAGGACCGCCCCCACCCCCACGTTAAGAGCATCTACCTCCACAATGAACTGCAGCTTGGGGTTGGGTATCTTCAGCACCGGGGCAGAGGTAAACAGCTTCTTAAGTCTCTGGAAGCCCCCCTTGGCCTCTGGGTTCCACTGAAAAGATACTTTGGGGGAGGTTAGTGCGTGCAGAGGAGCCGCCACAGAACTGAAATTCCAAATTAACTTTCAGTAAAAGTTAGCAAACCCCAAGAAATGTTCCTTCTTGTTAGAGGTCAGGGGTGGCCAGTCCGAAACGACACCAACCTTCTCGGGGTCTATCCGGACGTGGTCTGGGGACACGATGAACCTCAAAAATGAGACCAACGTGGTGTGAAACTCGCACTTCTCCACCTTCACAAACAGCTTGTTCTCCCACAAATAGCTTGTTCTTAACAATCGTTAAGGTACTCACGTAGCACCTTGTTTATGAACCCCTGGAAGACGGCGGGAGCGTTGGCCAGCCCGAACAGCATGACAAGGTATTCGTAATGTCTGCTGGGTGTGTTGAATCCGGTCTTCCACTCGTCACCCTCACGTATCCTGACTAAGTGGTATGCGTTCCGCAGGTCCAGTGTGGTGAATAACCAAGCTTGTTGGAGCAACTCGAACGCAGAGGAAATGAGGGGAAGCGGGTGCCGGTTCTTAACGGTAATGCTGTTTAGGGCGTGGAAGTCAATGCATGGCTGCAGGGTGCATGTCATTATCAGGGTGAATACATTTTATGCTTTCTACAATTTTGTCTTCGTCATAACTATCTCCCAAAATGGCATGCAGGATAAAACTGTAGTCCACCCCAGCAAGCTGGCAGTGGCGAATTTGTTTTAATGAGCATGTCCACAAAGTTCAGTGGATTGTTGGGAGACCGTAATATTTTGATTATGTCTTTAAGCGCGCTCACGGAAGGTGGTTGCACTGTGTATCCTGTAGTACCCCTCGCCCAAACACACGCCGCATTAATAGGTGGGGGATCGGGTCTCAAAGAGAAAGAGGGGAAGAAGTTAAGGCCGGCATTTTAGGTTTAGATGCGGATGACACCTTAGGAATGCTTTTCAATTCTTTCTTTGGGTTCTTGGTCCTGACATATTTATCCCAAATAGGTTTCATTTCAATCCATTTAACATAGCTCAGTGTCATATAATCATAATCTCAGTCAGGATCTCCTAAACCTTCATAAATTTGATCATATGCCGAATTTAGGTATTCAGGCTTAAACCTACCTCCCCTGGGGTATGTTAAAAATTGGGGTTGGGGTTTGGTCCAACCTGCTAAATTATCCAACCAGGGAGTAGTGTAAAATGAAAGTCCACAATTATTCATCCAGTCCCTGGGAGAATGTTCAGGATCTGGTGTTGGATATTTGTTACATGAATTACCCATAACGTGGCTACCTCAGACCAGTAAATATATTATATTATTTTATTAATACTTTTACAGAATACCACACAATATTATAAATGAGATCAAAGGTGACAAGGAGTGGAATCGAGGAGAAACAGGAAATCGCGCAATTCATTTATTTAGGCAAGCTAAGAAGCTCTCAACCTCTTCTGTTCACTGTAAAAGACTAACAATGTCCAATTATTCACGGAGAGATACTGAACAGTTGCGGTACTACACCAGAAACCGAAACCGTCTGTAAATCTACTTACGTTGTGAACAGGATAACATTTACCACTCTCAGGACTCTAACCTCAGAGTGGCCACTCTCAGGACTCTAACCTCAGAGTGCATTCGGGGATTGCTCCCTAGAACGTCCCACGTACACAATGGTATTGATCACCAGGTGGACTTCTTCAATATGACAGAAAAAAATTAAATAATAGGTCCTACCTGGTCACCAATATCCCGGACGAGCCCCCAAGACTGTAAGGATTATTCTATGTTGGAGAATCCCTCTATCCTCTGTTTTCTCCCTCTTTTCCTTCTCGCTTAGACATCTTTGATCTCCGGATCCGGGAGTCAAAGAGTCAACACAGAGACACTGTATGACAGTTTATTTTCAAGCCAGTCTCAAGGAACATTCTAACAACTTCAGAATTTAAGGAGTCTAGGGGGTTGGGTTTCTACAGAGAACAATAACAAGAGTGTGTGTGTGTGTGTGTGTTGGGTTTCTACAAAATCTTATCTATGGCATATCTGCTAATGTAACCATTACATCCTGGTACAACACAGAGAAAAAGTCACACGATCCAAACTTGAAACCAGAGCACCTGGAGCAATCCCTCACAATCACAGGAAGAACATACAAATCCCTCACCAAGCTTTACTATTATTAAGTAGTAGTAGTAGTAGTAGTAGTAGTAGTAGTAGTAGTAGTAGTAGTAGTATTTATAGTTCTTTAACTAATTGTCTATTTTTGAGACATCACTGTAGCAGACATATCTATAGTCCACATTGTCCTGAGAATATACAGTGCTTGTAGAAAAGAATTGAGTTCTTCTGAATTTTTATATTAAAATTTTTATTTTTCCAGCTGTATTCACTCAATATAAATTATAACAGCCAAGTGAAAAATATTGTAGCAACAGTTCAAAAAAAGAATAATTTAGAGCTGCTACTGCTAACAAGAGCTGGAGCATTCCACTCAGCGAGATGTTCTTTTCTGCAAAAGAAAAAAAAGATTTCTTACTAAACAAAGGCAGAACAAAATTATTAATGTGTGTAATAGGATAAATATTAAAGCATGTCCACTGGAATAAAAACCTTAATATGGTACTGCACCTTGGACCTATAGCGTCCTTGTGGAAGCCACAAACGTCTCTTCTGTAAAAGAAAAAAAGGAGGTGGGGGGTGGGGGGAATGGGCACGCAAAAAAAAAATAATTTTAATATTGTAGTTAGTGCAGTATGTCTTCACACTTATAGTGTTCAGTGTTTCTTCCATTAGTTAGCATCTTCATGTTGTGTGTGGAGTAGATTTACCTCAAATAGTTTCTTCAGTGTGTTTTTTCTATACCGAATGCTGACTTTCCAGTTCTTGCTTTTTCCTCTGTCTGCAAATTCCTCAAACTCAGGTGGGGTGAACCAGCGGCCCTGGGACTCAATGCACCTCTTCACTGTAGGAACGAAAGCTCTTCATTTGCTTTGTGAACACTGCTGGTGAAACTTTTTTGAATGTTGTTTATATGGAATCTTTACTACGATCCTAATTTCATCAAATTTACTGATTTTTTATTTTTTAATTCTGATATACTGTAGTAATCTTATGGCAATTTTGCCTCTGCATTTAACCAAAGTGAACACACACACTTAGAGCAGAGAGGTGCCACACTCGGAGAGCAGTTGTGGGATAGACATCTTGCTCAGGGGCCCTGATGGTAGGGGAAAGAAACCCATTTCTCTAACCACTAGGCCATGGCTGCTCTGGAATTGATGGTGTTTATTTTTTTATAATAATCATTATTAGATGAATGTATAATTATGTACAGATGAAAGTTTACCTTTGGTAAGTTTTTTGGGATACAGTGTTCCTTTTTTCTTCCCACAGGTGACAGGCAGCTTTTCTCTCCCAGATAATGGGACTACAAGAAAAAGAAATCTTAATAAATCCATCTCGGTGAAAGTCTGAACGTACAGTATGTAAGGTACGTTATTTTAATATAATTTCCCGTTCATTCAAATTAGATATTAATATTCATTATCTTCATTATAATTTTTTTTTAAAGTAGGAAAGCATAAATAAACACGTGATAGTGATGCTGTAGAATAAACACGTCTCATTAAACACGTCTCCTCAAACATGTCTCATTAAAACAAGCCTCATCAAACACGTCAAATCAAACACGTCAAATCAAACACGTCAAATCAAACACGTCAAATCAAACACGTGTCATCACACACATCTCATCAAAAAATGTCTCATCAAACAAGTCTTTCAAACACGTCTTCACACGCACCACTTCAAACACGTCTCATCAAAAAATGTCTTATTGAACATGTCTTATCAAACACTTTTGTGAAAGTCTGAACGTACTGTAGTGTAAGAGCAAAAAAGTGCAGGTACGTTATTTTAATATCACTTCCTGCTCATCCAAAATACATTTTAAGATTCATTATTCTCATTATAATTTCCTTTCATAAGCATAAATAAACACATGATAGTGATGCTGCATAAGAAACACGTCTCAGCAAAAATGTGTCATATCACACGTCTCATTAAACACGTCTTATCAAACAAGTCTTATCAAACACATCTCATTAAACACGTCTCATCAAACCCGTCTTATTAAACACGTCTCATCAAACACGTCATCAAAAAAAGTCTTATCAAACACGTCTCCACACGCACCACTTCAAACACGTCTCCTCAGACACGTGTCCTCAGACCCAGCTCATCAAACAAGTCTCATCAATCCCATCTTATCATACCTGTCTCCTCAAACCTGTCTCTTTTAACACGTCTAATCAAACACATGTAGTAAACACCTCTCATTAAATGGGTTTCACCAGACCTGTCTCCTCAAACACGTCTCATTATACACGGGTCATCAAACATGTCCTACAGGTTAATTATCAGCAGTTTTATTTAAACTGAGGGGTGGATGTTGAATGTTGAACAGGTGAATGTTTAACTATTCTCTTCCTAAATATATTAAACTTTAGGTGATTATTATTATTATTCCTATAATGAGATTTAAGAAATTCTAAACAGTAAATTTAATGGTACGTTTCCACTAACTCACAGACTTTGGTCTTCGTGGCTGTTTTCTTTGGGGGAGGCACAGAGGAAGGACCTGGCTCCTTTTTATCATCTTCACCAGTTATCTTTCTCTTTGTTTCATCTTTCTTCTGCTCCTTTTCCCATTTCTTCCCAACTTCCTTATCCGTACTGGGTCTCCTTGCAAAGGTAGGAGTTAGCTCTAAGGAACCTAAAGGAAGATATGTCCTTTAGTCAAAGTTGAAATATAATAAAAAAGAAAGAAAGAAAAGAAAGACAAAAAAACAGAGTGACTGACCACACAACATGTTCTCTTTGAGTACGCGGAGAACGGGATATTTCTGCAGGATGTGATCCTGAAACACACACCTCCAAAACCGCCTCACACCTCTTCCTCCCTCATTTGTCAACCTGTTCAAAATCTCATACACACCTTTATGCTTTCTCTTTTTCATCTTCATTACCGTCTGCAGAATTAGAGGGAGATAAAGAGAAAACAAAGAGAGAAAGAGAGAGCGAGAGAGAGAGATAGGGATAGAGAGAGAGAGACAGAGAGAAAAAGAGAGAAACAGAGAGAGAAAGAGAGAGAAAGAGAGAAACAGAGAGATCTTATAGTTCCAAACCGCGCCAAGGTTCGCCGCACACACACGTGCGCCTTCCTCCCCCCAGCCATA
>JBCNYG010000004.1:23507537-23521419 GCA_039654305.1 Porochilus rendahli | reverse complement strand
ATATATATATATATATATATAAACACATTATAATAAGTATGCCTTTCCTGTCACCGGTTCTATTAGATTACTTGTTTCTTGACTTTATTCTAGGAATCCCATTTTTATTCCTTCTGTGTAATTCCTGTCGTATGCACGTTTATATATTCAGAGGTCCTGTAAAGGTTTTCCAATAAATTATTTTGTAAACCTGACCCATGAGCACTACAATACCCAGAAATCATTGAGTGGGCGGAACCTGAAACCTGTCTGTCGTAAGTTTTCTCGTTTCTCCTTTGTTGTTAGTTTATTCACATTATTGTTAAGTTTTACAGTTTATTCGTGCTACTTCTTTATCGTTGATCTTATAATTAGTGAATTACACCAACGAAAAAACTTTGCGTAAACTCTGATTTAGGTAAATTCGTGTAGCTAGCCTGGATAGCTTAGCCCTATCCTAGGAAAAAGCTGACCGATTCTCCTCGGTAGCTTCGGTTGCTAAGTCAGCAGGCTAGTTAGATTGTGTCCAGAATGTTTGGACTGAACAGTAACACCGCAGGATGGTAATCACCCCCAGACCAAAAAATATATATAAATAAAATAATAATAATAATAAAGTCTTAAGAATCTAGAGGACACTGAACTGTTAATGAAATAACAACATGTTAGCTTGCTGAATGGTTTCACTCAGATGCTATCTCGCTAGCCTACTTAAGTTAGCTTACTCTTAGTAAGTACACAAGCTATTAAATATAGCCAGGTAGCAAAATATATAACCTGGTGTGGGTTTTTTCCTCACATGTGCACCTAAAAGGGTGTCAGAAAATGTGTTGTGTTTAACTAGTTTATAATTGTTAGCTTCACTACAGGCTGGTTTTATAGCTTACGTTACTAAACAACACGTTACTGAATGTTGAGAAAAGTCGAGAGAAGTGAATGGTGGTTCATTCAACCAGACTGGTTAGATGCCGTTTTATAGGATTTAAATCAGAGTTATTGATTATGGAGCCGAGTTGAACATGTTGCCAAGGTAATCTCTCTCGGAAAGAAGTCAGCCATGGACCTCAGATAGTTCTAATCCTCCCTTGGTTATTATACCTCATGGTGCATGACGACATAAATACTCCTTGTACACTAGCTAGTGCACCTTAACTCTAATAAGAAGGGATTTGGAACGTTGCCATGGTAAAACGCATACGTGTTCTCTGGATCCAGATGGTAGGTTTATTATACAGTCAGATCCTGCTAGCTGGAAACAGGTATTTCTTCAAATTCAAATTCAATTTTTCCTGTTGCTCCTCTAATCTTCATAAGGATCTGATTTAGATATGCGTTTTAACTTGTTTTCTTGTCTTTTGTTGTTAGATTAAAGAGGATTGGTTTGATTTGACGTCCCCCTATGGACCAGGACAATAATTCAGAGGTAAGACTGGAGGGACTTTAATGTCTGTAATTGGGCTCTTTTAGTGACAGAAAAGATGGTCATATCAATATTTTATTTTTAATTCATCCGTATTATAGGGATTTTCCACAGTATTTTTTATATATTTATTTATTTTGGCCACAAATGGGACATTTTCCTCATCGTGGACTTAATGTTTACCTGTAGTTTGGCAAACTTGTTTTTAATTTAAGTTTATGATTTAGACTTGTGGGAAGAAATAATAAAATCTGTCTGTCATGGACTGGACAATGTTTTGATGTAAACTTTTTATGTTCCAACATTTCCCCTCAACTTTCCCTTTAAAAAAAATTAAGGCACTTTTTTGGAAGCTAGTCTCTCTGAGTGTCGAATAGAATTTTAAGAATTTAAGCAAAATGTTGCATCACGGATGCTTCATTCCTGATCTTCAGTTCTGAAAATTTGAGCTGTGTGGAATTCTAGCTGTTGTCCATAACGCCTGTCAAGCTAATAATGGAAGAGTTGGACCTTTCGAACCAACTGTCCACAACAGCACCAACAACGAAAACAAGGTGACAAAATATTGGTGTACCCGGTGTAAAAAATTACATCATGCTTATGGGACAATGCTTCTGATAAGGAACATTGCTTTCCATACTATAGTGGATTTGTTAATAAATATTTGTTTTCAGTCAGACCTCCTGTTCTGCTTCATGAAAGTAAAAGCCACCTGATCCCACGGATTCTGTTCAATGTCCCCATGCACATTAGCAACAAAATAAAAACAGAGATTTTCTAAAAACTCCAATCATACCATTTAATTCAAAATAGCATTTTTTCATATTAACTTTTATTCTTTTATTGGCCAACCCTTTTCTGTAGCCTTGAAGGAATGAGTTATACATCAACCAAAAAAGTTTTTGCAGGTTTGCATTCTTATGTGTGTTGTTATTGATGGGCTATATCGTTGTAGCACGCGATGAAGGCAGTGTCCGTGCGTGCCCACCCCAGGAAGCCCAATAAGGCTGCCTCGTTGTTGAGTTGATGCTTGAAGCAATAAAAAATACCTGATTTATTATTATTAATTAAACTGATCCCCCCAAAAATCAAGGCTGATAGACCACCACTCAGACTCAGACAGAATAAAAAAAACAACATAAGCTAACTCAGGTAGGCAGACAGATGTGCAGCTAAACAAATGTTCATACAACAAATCAGAAGTTTGACACATGAACTCGTTGAACAGATACTTCAACTAACAAAATGGGCGAAACAGACACAGAAATCAGTACAGCAGTAAAAGCAAACCCAGGCTCAGATGCCTATAAGGACACATCAGTAGTATCGTTCTTCTTTGTTTACAGGAGGAATCTGTTGGTATATCGGAGGATGATATCCAGCAGCGGTATTCAAGTGAACACTGTGAGTTTTTGCTATTTTACTTAAATAGCTAATCTTGTAACTTAAAAAGTGTTTGGCTAAGCAACTGAGTAGGCCAAATATGTGGTGAATATTTGACTGCTGGTGGACCTGCTGGAAGCTTTCACTGATCTCTCTCTCTCTCTCTCTCTCTCTCTCTCTCTCTCTCTCTCTCTCTCTCTCTCTCTTGTCTGTCTAGTGGACATGGAGGCGGTTGAAGTGCTGTGGAAGATGCGGGCTCAGCGGAGGCAGACTAACCCTGACCTGCCCGACACAGTGACCCAGCTCACCACGCCAGAGGGCAGTGTAGTCTATCTGGTGGGCACGGCTCACTTCAGCGACAGCAGCAAGAAAGATGTATCTACGGTGAGGATCCTAAAGCCACTGGAAGAGTAGTGAAACTAGAAATACAGTCTGCTTCAAGTATAAATCTTTGATAATTATTATTTATTTTAACTATTAAGTTTTATTTTTGGGCAAAGTATATATATTAAAATTAATGTATTATTTAGTGATGTAGATTGCCCTTTAGTGGTTATTATTTAATTAAATATAATCTATTACACTTTTATTATAAGATCATTCTGCTGGAGCACTAAGAAATTGGACCGCAGCCAGTCTACTAGATTCTTGATTCTTATGTACAAAAAATCTGTGCTTTTCATTAATGAAGTTAATGCCATGGAGAAAAAATAGTTTAACCTTTTATGGGTGTCTGTTTTTAATCATTTAGCACAATGTTTATATTATTAAAGATAAATTAGTAAAAAAAAATAATAAACAAAACAATGTAATATGACCTGAAAATGACTCATTTTTAGTAAATAATTTGTTTAGTACATTCATTAATCTCTGCCATGAAATTACACTCGTAGAGAAGTATGAAAGTAGGTGCACATAGTTTGATTATGGGTACATCTGACTGGGTAGTGCTACCGATATTTAAAAAAAATAATAAAACAACAAAAATTGTTCATATTCATACCTATGAACAATTTAGAGTAGCTGGTTGATCTAATATGCATGCCTTTTGGCCTGTAGGAGGAAACCGCTGTTCCCTAAGGAAGCCCACGCAGAAACTCCACACAGAGTACTGTAACCAAGATTCAAAACATTCTTGTCGTGAGGTGACATCGCTCGGCGCTCAGCCACCTTGCCCCCACAGCGGTTACTATTTTAGCAAAAAAAGTTTTTTTTTACACTGAAGAATACAGATAAAGGCAGGGGCGGCACTGTGGTGTAGTGGTTAGTAAATTCGCCTCAAAGCAAGAGGGTTCTAGGTTCGAGTCTTGGGCGTTTCTGTGTGGAGTTTGCATGTTCTTATGTGGGTTTTCTCCGGGATACTCCAGTTTCCGTCCACAGTCCAAACACTTGCACATTAGGCTCACTGGCTGTTTCAAATTGCCCCTTAGTGTGGATGTGAGTGTGAATTGGTGAGAGTGTAAGATAAATCAGGCTGGAAAATAAGTGATAAAATATATACTTAATATATTTATCAAAGCAAGTATTTAACACCATAATTAAAATAGCACTATACAGTAATTTTCATTGCATTTATTAGCTGCGCCCACAAAGTGGCTCGGGAGCTATAGGAATGGGTTCTGTCTGTTTGTCCTTCCACCACAGTGTAGTTTCTACAGTGCTGTGCTTGTTCTATATCGGAATATTATGAAATGGTCCGTTTTAGCAGGAGTGTCTAGACCCCTGTGGTCTATTTTGTAAACAGTGTTTTTAACATACAGGGCGGAGTACTGTGTAATGTTATTTAGCTTATCACAAGCTAGATAGGTGCTTCACATAATTTACACACCATGTAGTTGTAATCAAACAATGTTACCCAGTTAAAAATATAAAGCAAAGTCGGCATCAGTAGAAATGGTCAAAAATACTTTGGAATCCATCAAAATTGATTGAAAGCCCTGATTTGATTCCAAATGTTGATGTACAGTTTTTTTTAACAGGAAGTCTATGTAGGGGGGTTGAAGTGCTTTCCTGATTTTCCATTCGAGATGCACTACACCATCCGGTGAATCTAAGCAGAATCAAGTGTGATCCGTTTGTTTTCAGCAGTGTCCAATTTCTCACCGCTCTCTTTATCTATCCCGATGTTTACAGCCACCATGTCTCAGATTGGTAATGGGATGCAGCTCTTTTTTTTCTTCTTCTTCTTTTTTTTTCTAGTTGTCAGAATGTTGTTATATCAGTCGTTTATAGTCTTAGGCTTGTGTGTGAGCTTCACTACTGATGACAGGTATTTAGAAGGGCTCAAATTGTCAAAATATAGCATTTTGTGTGACATGTATTAACTTGTGTGCTGCTTTGGCTGTCTGGGGATTGTCACGGCCTGCATCTGCGTCCGCGCTTGAATTTTGGCCAGGCTATTTATCAAGAACTGCTGGGTGGATCCGTCTGAAATTTAGTTTGCACTATTTTATATGGTGCGTAGGTGTGAACAGGCTTGTCAGTTTTTCTGTCTGACCTTTGACCTGGTTACAGTAATCTTGACACTATAAATTTTTTCGGGGCTTTTTCTCAAGAACTGGCGGATCATTCTTAAATCTTGCACACAGGTTTCCTTTAATGTGTAGGTGCACATGTGCTTGTCAGTTTCTCTGTTTGACCTTTGATCTTGTAGCAATGACCTCGATCCTGTAAATTTTGCCTGGGCTATTTCTCAAGAGCTACCCGGTGTCTGAGGCGTTACACCATCTCTAATGGCTATTTTTGTTTTAGACAATCCGTGCTGTGCAGCCGGACGTGGTGGTAGTGGAACTGTGCCAGTACAGAGTGTCTATGCTGAAGATGGATGAAAAAACTCTGCTCAAGGATGCGAAGGACATCAACCTGGAGAAGGTCCAGCAGGCCATCAAACAGGTGAGCGATACAGCCGACCGCGGTGTCCTGTGAATTGTAACATGTCCCTTATTCACTTTGCCTACCTTTGTTTTGCTTCATCAGAATGGCATGATGTCCGGCCTCATGCAGATCCTGCTGCTAAAAGTCTCAGCTCACATCACTGAGCAGCTGGGCATGGCGCCTGGAGGAGAGTTTCGAGAAGCCTTCAAAGAGGTTTGGCATAAACACTCTCCCACACAGTCATCTCTCATTCGCACAAGTTCCTGATTCGTATAATGAGACAGCAGATGGTGTTTTTTCACTGTATGCTGTCTGGTTTTATTTATTTTTTGTTTGTTTGTTTATAAGGTTACAATCTGGTGTTCAAATTCTCCTCCTCTCTTGCAGGCAAGTAAAGTCCCTTTCTGTAAATTTCACCTTGGGGATCGACCAATCCCAGTGACGTTCAAACGTGCCATCGCTGCTCTGAGCTGGTGGCAGAAAGCTCGGCTTGCCTGGGGCTTGTGCTTCCTGTCTGACCCCATCAGGTATCTGCAGCCCAGCCTCAGTCTGAACTCCTGCCTTCATATAAACAATCACTCATCACCCACTCATTTGCCGAACCGCTTAATCCTACTAGGGTCGCGAGCAGGCTGGAGCCTATCTCAGCCAACATGGGGTGAAGGCAGGATACATCCTGAACAGCTACAACCATTCACACTCACATCCACACCTGAGGGCAATTTGGAACAGCCAATTAGCCTAATGTGCATGTTTTTCAGTTAAGTGCATGAATAGTGACACACTATACTTGGTCTTTACTGTAATGTTCTGGACCTTTAATATCTTTTCCTGACCCTGTGTGTGTGTGTGTGTGTGTGTGTGTGTGTGTGTGTGTGTGTGTGTGTGTGTGTGTGTGTGTGTGTGGTGCTTTTTAGTAAAGAAGATGTAGAAAAGTGCAAACAAAGAGATCTGCTGGAACAGACAATGTTGGAGATGATTGGCGAGTTTCCCGCATTGCACCGCACCATTGTTGCAGAGAGAGACATCTACCTCGTCCACACGCTCAGACAGGCTGCTCGCTGTGTTGAGGCGCCACCTAATGGCCAGAGTGAGTAATGCACGTGCCGTTTCATAAACAAAAAAAGGGGGAAAGTGGAAGCGCATGCGCAGAATTCCACCTGCCTGAAATTAAGGGGTGTAACACTGCGGCTGATATCAGATAGAAAACAGAAGCCTTAAAGTAGGTCTGCTTGTAAAGTTTCAACATTTTACAATTATTAAAAAAAAACAAACAAAAAAAAACTTCAGCTTCAAGTTGACATATAGCAATTTGTAGGTTTACTGTTGTTAAGGTTCGGATTAAACTGAAGCAGTTCAAGTCGATTTGACGGCCGAGATCCCGCTTCGAGAGCAATTCTTAGGAAACGTATATTTTTTTAATATTGAAGAAGGTATCTGATTCCTGACACTAATTACAAGACCATACTGAAGTAATTTTTCTTCAGTCAGAGCAAATAATGAACTTTGGTAATAATCTTAGTTTGATTTTTATTTGTATATTTCTTTATTTGTGTGGGACAAATAGCACAAAATACTTTACTTTTTTGCTCTGTACTGTATATGACAGTAATTTTTCAACTCTGCCTAACATGAACCCAGGACATTGTATAATTTCTCAGAATGATTTAACATAGGGTCAATATTTACATATTTAATATTAATATAATCGTTATCAGTAACTATAAATACAAATAATATATGTTATAATATAAGCATATTTATTCCAGTTCATAAAATCATGATAGGACATGATTGCTGTTTTTCTGACTTGAAAAATAAATAAATATATGAGCACTTGACCATGACACTCATGCGTTTCTTGGTCTTTGGACTCTTTTTTTTTTGGACTCATTTCGTTCCTCTTTGCTGTTTTAATAAATTTCTGTCTTCTTGGAAGTGTCTCCACTAAATAGTAAACACTAGAGCATTATTAAGGGCAGGCGGGGACACCTGAGGCAGTCGGTCTTCTAGTTCATCCAAAATGTGTATAGTGCGGTTAAAGTCATCTTCATAGAGTTCACTGTGTGTGCAGGGGGACAGTCATGCTAGAACAGGGTTGAGCCTCTTAGTTCTAGTAAAAGTGAAAGTAACCCAACAATCTGCACGATTGTGTGCATTTAACTTCGTGGCACCACATTTCAAATGAGATACTACCCCCAAATGGACAGAATCATCTGTATTTAAGCAGTATGTACTGGCGATGCTGTATAGTCCTCATGTTTACCATGCTTCTTCTGCTGGGAGTAGGGAGTGCCAATATGGCTGCCGGTGGTTTCAAGTTTTAGGCTGTGCAGCTCTCCAGCTATATATACTTTTCTTTATAAGAGCCATTTAATGAAACCTGTGATAAGTGTCTTGTATCTGTTATGTATATATTTTTACAGAAGTGCCTGCTGTGGTGGTGGGAGTTGTTGGAATGGGTCATGTTCCTGGAATTGAGAAAAACTGGGATAAAGAGCTTAATATTCCTGAAATCATGCGGTGTGTAGGGTTTAAATTCCATCAAATCTTTTCCATGTTTATGGGTTGTTTTTTTAATTTTTTTTATAAGCACTTACCTTATGTGATGTCTTTCCTGCAGTGTGGCGCCACCATCTCGCTTTGGCTGGGTGTTGCGCGCTGTGTTGAAAGCGACCTTGTTTGGTGTTCTGGGATATGCCTTTTACCGTGCTGGAGGGTGCGTGCGGAAAGCGCTTCTCTCCCTACCTGCTGTCCTTTCACTGGAGAATATACGACCGCCTCCTGCCTGACATAGCTCTTCAGCAAAGACTTCAACATAGACTGTCATGCTAAACACCAATTGCCTTAAGATGAGAGATGGGGCAGATAAGAGGATATGATATGGCTCATACTCTCTTAACGAAACTGATTTTGGGACGAGGGAAGTTGAAGCCGCCTTGATAATCTCCCCTCTCTTAAATCTGTGCTCCTGCAAACATGGAGCCGTACTGCCAAAATTCCCGGACGGTACTTCCGGTTCCCTTTCTTTGTTTTCCAATTTTGTTGGCTTTAGTACATGACAGTACTGTTTCAGTGTAGCATGTCTACTCCCTTTGGATTTTACTCCTACATTTGAAAATGAAACGGGCAACAATGGAAAGTGTAAAATTGCTGTATACCTTGGAGTCTCTCTACATGTCTCCATGGTAACAGGTTTGTGTATTAAATATGCAACATAAAACCCCAATATTATACAGTTAAATGTTAATGCTGACATGAGTGATGTAGGAAATTTTCTAATTGTAATATTCCTACCATTTCACAGTTAAACTTTTTCATAATTTTATTGAGTACAAAGTATAATACACAAATTTCAAATTGTAATATAATTTTTACCAAAGCATGCTTTTCTTTATCATAACATAAGAGAAGACGCCAGTGTTGTTCATGCAACTGGTTTAAATGCTGCTTCTTTAAATGTAGGAGATCATTTTCAAATAATTTTCACAGAATCTGTAATAGCAGTTCATAGAAAAAGCCCTTGTCTGGTCTGGTTGTGTTTTAATGGGAAGGAGCATCTTGTAGAGATGATAAAGCATCAGAACGTCACTGAAGAACTCGTCTCACAAGGTAGACCTCTGTAATAAGAGCATCTCTGAGGCTGAGACTGTTGAAGCACTTCTGCTACAGTACCCGTATAACTCCTTACACTGTGGGATTAAACGAAAGAGAAATGTACATGGTGGTATTCTATCTTGAGATGACGCCCTGTTCTGGTTATTTATTAAGTGCCTCCCATGTTACTTGAAAAAGGGCTAACAAATACAAGCTGACCAGATCGATTTAGATTTCTATTGGATCAGAATAAATGTATGGTACCCCGTTAAAAATCATCTGTTAAATGGATAGTAATGAGTATTTTTTTTGTAGCAATGCTTGACTTGCATGTGAGTAATATCACTTCTCCATATTTTGTTGTACACCAACCTAAAACTGAATGGGATTTTTACCATTTTATTTACACAATTTGATCATCAGCCAGTTCCTGCTCACCAGCTAGCACTCTCTATCATCCAACAGAAGACGAAAGAATAACACCCGCTTTCTCCAAGACGCGAAAGCCAGCTATTGCATATTTTTGAACTGCGGCACTTGCTGCATCACAAGGCAAGGTAACACATGTAGAAGAAAGAGTTATCTACCCTCTTCTACATACATCATTATTGGCAGATAACTATCATTCACAAGGGAGAAAGCAAGGCCTCTTAGTGCGCTATTGACGACAAATCAAACTCAAAATCTCCACAAAAAAACAAAAAACTCTTTAAACACTTTCCTACTTTGCTGTTATATCATTCTCTGCCTTATTTCATGTCCTTCATTAATGTATCAATATATAAAAAATATTGATATGAATATAAATATTGATATAAGTATTTATTTTCTATCATTTGCAATATTACAAATGTGCTTGAACTTAACCTTGATTTGATTTCGGCCCTAGGAATTAATACTCTAAATTTAAATCTGTTTTACGGAGCCAAACAATGTGTAGCGAATGTCTATGGTTTAATGTGTCTCATTCTGTTCCTTATCATTGTTCACTGTATTATATGAATGGATAGTGAAAGGGAGGTGAGTTATTACATTTTGTTAAGAAGCCCAACCAAACAAATGGAACAGAAATTTATGACTGAATTACCCAATAAAGTTACAGTTACTGTGGGTTTTGGTTGTCAGGTGTCTCCTATTTCTCCTATATTTTATTTCTGTAGTTCAGGAGGGTAGTTGGTGAGTAATTCACTGTGCTGTTAAAGGAGTTAAAGGTCCAGTGTTAGAGCTTTAGTCTCATCTAATGCAACTTTAAGTTAAATGATGTAACAGTGAATATGGAAAAACATACTGTATGTATGTTTGTACACTTATCCTCTATTGTTAGTGGGTCCAACCTGGTGGTGACATGGGACATTTTTACACTCAATTTAGTTTGAATATTTAATTTTTTTTATGTAGTATTTTTATGATTAATTTTATGAATTCCAGTTTAACAATACACAAACAAGTCATGCTAGACAACTTCAATAACACTCAGACATTTAATTCATCCAGTCTTTACACAAATCTTCAGAGGCATCACCTCTTCACCACGGAAAGCCATAAAACAAAAATATTACTTAGTTTTTACTGATAATACAACCTGTAGATTGTACCTGTACATTTTATATCAGGATGCACAGGATCAAAGATCCTGTTCTTATTTCTATGGAGACTCTAAACACTGAGCCACATGCAGGTGGTATATGAATGATATGATAGTTTTAAGAGAAGCAGAGCAACCAAATGAGCCATGAATGAAATCTTTAGTTCTCACAGTTGCTAGAAAATGAAAAGCGGAAATCAAAGTTTCAGTAACTTAACAGTAAGTTGTAAACGCCTGGCTTATTGCCATTACTAGAAGTTTCTGTCAGTTATCATGGCAGCCATAACTAACTCTGTGGGTGTGCAGTCTGTGTATTCAACCTCACTAAAGTTGACACTGTTTTTTTTTTCACCACTTTTAGCCAGATGCGCTGTGATAATTTGTATCACCTGTCTGTCTTGTGTGTTTATTTATCCATTTATTAAGTTCATGTTACGTGTTGGTAAAGATTTTGTGTGTATGTTTGTGTGTCTTGGAGGACTGATTACATCATCACACAGAGCCAATCAGACACATTATCACACAGAGAGCAATCAGTTCTGACATGTCCATGCTCCCAGCTTGCACCTCTGCAGTCTGAAACTCAAAATGTGATCCATCACAACAAAGTGGCTATTAAGTCGGAAATTATTGTTTTGAGTTACTGGTACTACAAGAGGCACAGTAGCATAGTGGTTAGCAAGTCTGCCAAGTCAAGAAGGTCCTGGGTTTGAGTCCCTGGCTTGGGTGTTTCTATGTGGAGTTTGCACGTTCTCCCTGTGTTTGCTTGGGTTTGGGTTTCCTCTCCCTGGATCTGTTCAGGGTGTACCCCGCCTTCGCCCACTATCGGCTGAGATGGACTCCTGCCTCTCCACAATCGTACTAAAATTAAGCGGACCGACAAAGGAGTGAGTAAGAGTTTCTAGGGGGACCAAAAACAAAGCTGGACCGGATATGAAAACAGCAAAATCCAAATAGCTAACTACTCCCTAGATCAGTGCACTACTTCTAACAGTATCTGCTCCCTAATTAGTGCATTCTTTAATAGCTAACGCATTATTCGTTGGTCGGTCTGTTTGCTATTTATGTTTTGTATTGAAGACGTTTGTTTGATTACCTAACATTAGGTGGTCGGTCTGTTAATGGCTAGTAATGTACTCCGTTTAACACGACCTTACATTTTTAGCTCCCAGCCGGGTTTGTTGAGGTTTTATACGATGGACAGCATGGGCACGGCGTTCGCGACGAGTCGTTCCCCGCTCGAGAGGCTGGACTTCGATAACGCGGTGTTGAGGAAGCTCCCGGTGGAGGAGTCGGAGGCCCCGGGAGTGAGGTCAGTCCGCGGCGCGTGTTTCTCCAGAGTGAAGCCGCAGCCGCTGGAGAAGCCTCGCTTTGTGGCGGTGTCCGGTCCCGCCATGGCTCTGCTCGGCCTCAGCGCGGAGGAGGTGATAAACGACCCGCTGGGCGCCGAGTTCCTCAGCGGCTCCCGGGTGATGCCAGGCTCCGAGCCCGCTGCCCACTGCTACTGCGGCCACCAGTTCGGCCAGTTCGCGGGGCAGCTGGGAGACGGAGCTGCGTGCTATCTGGGTGAAGTGAAAGCTCCAGCTGATCAGAGCTGCGACCTGCTGAAGGAAAACCCCAGCAGGCGCTGGGAGATCCAGCTGAAGGGGTCTGGACTCACTCCCTATTCCAGGTAAACTTCCCAAGGACAATATTTTTTATTGGGGAATAGTTTCATCTAAAGCTAAAATCATTCATCTCCAGGGACTTTATTCATGGTGGATCCAGAACCCGTCCTGGCTGTGAGACCGGAATACACCCTGGATGGGTGGATGGAACACTGGGAAGACGGATAAATATTCAGCATGTTGTGTTTAACGGAAATATTTTGCATAACCGACAACAAAAGTGAATATGCTAACTGTTGGCCATCCACTTTTAAAGCTGGTTCCATTTCCATTTCCCCCAAAACCTGTCCAAAAAGTTATGCATGCTAGTATTTTGCTGGACAGCCTGTAGCTTTGATTTTGGTACAATTTCATTGATCTTGTGTTGAGGATGGGAGAGTTGAACCACACCATAAAATCTTCTCCGGAACATCCCAAGCCCTTCCATCAGGATTGAGGTTCCATCAGGATTGACTCTGTGGTTGTAGTCCATGTGTGAAAATGATTCCTCATGCTCTTTAAACCACTCTTTCACTATTAGAGTTAAATTTTATATCACCATTGATGTGATCACGTGGGGCCTAATGTAGATAGCTTAAGGCGTACACATAAATCCAGAAAACGTCGTACGCACAAAACAATCCAGATGTAGGAATCTGTGCGTACGCATGAATCTAAGCACATTTCCTTTGAACATCTGAATCAACTTTGAGCGCACATGTAGAAGTACCCGACCCCTCCCTGTCCACTCCTCCATTTAAATATGCAAATCATATTTAAATGAACCGGAGATTCCCCTCTTCGCAGGATCAGAAAACCCTTACAATATGAGGAAGATGGGGAAGCGTGCAAAAATGTTCTGTTTGGCACGCTGTCCTCCGGCATTAAAACCAAACGCAGGAAGTCTGAGTGGGAGAGTGTGTGAGGCCATCAATGCTGTGGGGTCGGATAGGCGAACACACGCTGAGTGAAAAATGAAGTGGTCAGACTTAAAGGTGCATATTAAGCTGAGGATGGCAGCCTACCGTCAAAGTCTGGCACAATCAGGCGGGGGGACAGGAGAGCAGAGAGTCATAGGTGACACTGCTCTTTCAGGGATGGTGGGAGCGCATATGGGGGGCTCCGATCACCCCTAAGCTCACAGCCCTGTACGATAGAGCATAGATAGAGAAGAGGATATCCAAGTCTTTGACTCGTGTTTAAGTACGATTTTTCTTTTTTTTAAAACAGACAGTGGGACAGAGGACCCACAGCCATAGACTCGGGGGATTTCCCCACCATCCGCGGTGGCTCTTGCGTCACAGAAACGGGGGATTCCTGCTGCCCACCCGACTGGCCGTGTCCTCACCAGTGCTGTGCTGTGCAATTGGTAGCATAAATGACCGCCTGCTCGTAGGC
>JBCNYG010000004.1:23482542-23495019 GCA_039654305.1 Porochilus rendahli | reverse complement strand
GTTAAATTACGGTTGTATTGCTGCTAGTCCTCATACAAGTGACTAATCCATAACAGTCCACCAGCGTCAGCTCAGTGACTCCACAACCTTACTGGGTTTCCTGTGGCATGGACCCAGGACATGCATCCGGATCATCTCCAATGTCTATTGTGCCTCACAAAGGAGCTTCGCTTTTAATAATTACCAATACAGATTTTTGCATAAAAAAAACAGAATTTTTGAATAGCCTGAGCATTTACATGCTCTCTTTGCTTTCTTCCAGGCAGCGTCTTGCTCGTGAATGTGAGGGAGAGAGTGATGTGAAGGTGGTGCAGGAGGAGAGAGTGCGTGTAATGGACAGCACCAATCCCCGTGTAGTGCTTCGAAATTACATCGCCCAGAATGCAATAGAAGCAGCCGAGAATGGCGACTTCTCTGAGGTTAAGCCGTTACCGTATTCGGTGATGCCTAGTCAATACTAAAATATTTTCCACTTTTGAATTGAAAAGAAAACCAACCTTGTTTGGCTAATGTTTATCAGGTTCAGAGAGTTCTGAAAGTGCTGGAGAACCCATTCTGCACACATGATGGCCTGGAGCTGCCAGGCTGCATGGTAAGACGAGGATCTAAAGAGATACATGAGAGGGGTGAAGAGGGCCAGAGAGAGTCTGGAGAGGATGGTACAGAAGAAGATGGTACAGGAGCCGACAACAGAGTGATTGTGTCTTATGACAGCAAACCCCCAGCCTGGGCTGGTAAAATCTGTGTCACCTGATCTTCCTAAAGCCTTCAGGATAGGTAGCCTGGAGAGTCTTTTCTCTGGGTATCTGTCAGTGAAGGCTACTTGAGGTACTAAACGCCTCTCAACCAGTTTAAAAAAATATGCAGAAAAATTTAATTTAATTTTAATTTGACACCACAATAAAAAAAAATCCATTCTGTATATTTGACTGGTTATAAATGATGACTTAGGCCACCAGTCTGAGAGACAGGTCTTAGTCTGAAATACAGACGTTTTAGTACCGAATAAACCAAAGAGTGTGTAGAATAGTGCAAGAAAGAGAGTGTGTATGTTTTGGGTGTATGAGCAAAAAGGTTTTAACGCACAAGTTAGAGAGCAGTATGTAATCTGCTAAATGTAAGCGCACAAGTAGTTCATTTGTTCATCTTTCAACAAAAGAGTATGTCTGTTGAATTAAAGGAGTCGGCTCACACTTCCCAGAATTCTCTCTGCCAAGTTGCAAGTGGTCAATTTATAGGTTCCACATAATCCACAACAATCGAGTAATATTCTAGGCCTTAAGTCTCGAATTGTAGCGTTTATTTTATTTTCCAAATCGTCATGTATGTCTTTGGGCTGTCGGAGGAAACCCCAGCATCGGGAGGAAACCCATGCAAGCTTGCCGAGCACACGGCTTAAAGCCAGAACCTTCTAGCTGTGAGGTGGGAGTGGTAACCACCATTTATATTTAAAATTCTTTTGAACGATGAATTTATGTTTACTCTATTGTAATGGACCTCAACTGTCCTAATCTATTGTGTTTGTGACCATGAAGGAAAGAAAACATGAGGTATATTTGTTCAGTGCATCATTATATGACATGTAGATGAGGAAAGAGTTCAAGATGGGTTTTGAATGGATCACTAGCAGTACATTTGTGTAGGTTTAGCAGTACAGATAGTTAGCACCTGGCCATCAAACAACATCTGGACAAATTCGACCCCTGCATCAATGAATTGGGTTCTGAGAAGATGAGCTGAACCTTAAACATTCAGTTATCTTTTTAATGGTTAATAAAATGCGGTTTATGGTTCTTTATTTTATGAAAATGGTGTTTGTATCTCAATGTAGACCTTATTGTTTCAGGAAGTACGGAAGAAATTTATGCAGCAAGATTGATTGTTTACTTTTATAATCCTTTAAATATAATAAACAGAAAAAACAAACATATGTCATTGGCAGTGCTGTTCATGTTCTTTGTGTTGTTATTTTATGAGCTGCACATTTTATTTAACTGATTCTCAGTCATCGCTCATTCATTTGCCATTTTCAAATTTATTTCTTGCTTTTTACATTTGCAGTGTATATACTAAAACACCTTTATGGAGCACAGTTTACTTCTGTTTCCATGTTTTATGTACTAGCCACTGAATAAATGGGCAAAAAAGACACCATTAGCTCACGACATTAAATCACTGAGCTCAGTTTGAAACGCAGAGTTCACCTGACAGTTTTTTAAATATGTAAAAATAAGCTCTAAAAATCCCATGTTAGTTACTTTTCTTTGTTTATATGTAACATATATTACACCGTATAGTCCCCAGAATTAAATAGTCCCTGGAACATCAAGGGAACTGTTCGATTCAGCGAAATCCAGCATACCTTCAGAACGTTACTCCTAATTAGAACATTTTTCCGGTTGCATATATTGTTTTCACAATATTTATTTTTTGATTTTGCAATACTGTATTAATCCCACAAGGGAAATTATTGCCTCTGCATTTAACCCATCCAAAGTGAGCGTACACACTCTTGGGTCCCCAGAGAGTAGTTGGGGGATAGTCTTGCTCAAGGGCACTTCAACCATGAAGGTGGAGGAAGGGAGGGTGTTGCTCACTCCCCCACCGCCAAACATTTTTCCTGCTGATTCGGGAATCAAACCAGTGACCTTTCGGTTCCAAAGCCTCTTTAACAATTAGACTACAGCTGCCACCTCACGTCAGAATATATGAACTCTATAATGATTTAGATCTAAGTATCTTAAGTTACAAGAACTGGAATAGCTTTATACTCATCACTGGATGAAGGACTGAAACATCTGGACACAAATTCCTCAGTGTTTTGATAGCAGTAGAAAGGAATGTCAAGGCATGCAGGTTTCAACCTGTCACCAAAAGTCTTTGAATGCAGGAGAAAGTTTTTTAAGCAGATAAGAGAGAAACTGCATCTTTTTTCTGCTGATAAAAAAAGGGGGATGTTTCCAATACCATGGAGTTATTTTATATGGCATAACTATATCATATGACAATGCAATTTCAAATTTTTTAAAAAGTATCTCTACAGGTATGTGTACTTTGGGTTCCTAGACTTTTATAAGGGAAGGGAATTCCCCTATGGAGTCATTATGGAAGTGACTTCAAAAAATACCTTTTTTTGATGGCGGGGTTGTTTACATCCATTGTACATTAAATATGTATCTTTATACCTAGAAATGATGTAGTTGATCTTAACTCATTTAAAACATACACTATACCTATGTTCCCAGGCAAATAGATGCGTATAAAAGATCCAAAAGATACTCTGAGGTTACCACCCAAGAAACGTAAAATTGTAGGGGGTTTTTTTCCATAGAATTTTTAAGTGAAGCCTAAAGAAGAACACTCCAACCAAGCTGTATCAAATATGCCAAAAACACTTCTTGGAAGGTTAAAAAGGTACAGTAATTTTTTTTTTCAAAAGTACCCGATATTGCATATCCTTCACCAAAGGGAAGTTTATATTTTACCTTTTATTAGCTTTTAGAGTAGTGGTAGAGACATTCATACTTCCCAAAATTATGTTCTTTCCAAATACCTTTGTGCGGTTGGACACCATGAAACTAAAGCCTGCCAATTTTAACGTACACGGAGTTAGGCCAAAAAACCTGTGTGTCATTTTGAGGGATGGTTTTCACTATCTAATGGCATGATTTAGATCTTGTTTTAATTAACTTGAAAATCAAGACTAGTCCCAATTTCTGGTTTAATTAGCAAAGCCATATACACTTATACAAACATTTTATTTCTGTAATATTTCTGTAATATTAAATTTTGAGCTTTCTCTCATCTGCCAAATCACTTAATCCCTTTAGGGAGGCACGGAGGTCTGCACACACAACCATTCACATTCACACACACACACAAGGGCAATTTCGAACAGACAATTATCCTAATGTGCAGGTCTTTAGACTGCCGGAGGAAACCAGAGTACCTGAAGGAAACCAAGCAAACACAGTGCAAACCCCACACAGAACACACCTGAGACTCGAACCCAGGACCTTCTTGCAGTGAAGCGCACATGCTAAGCACCCCAGCACTGTGCTGCCCTGCTGGAAACCTGACCTCTGGAACTGTTTGAGCTGAACTGAGAATAATGATCAAAGAGCACTACTGCATGGTTTATATTTAAAGAAAAGAATGGGTGGCTAGGGTGCACACTCCTGTCCACGCTATTTAGTGCATTCGTGTGGATATTGGTAGTGCGTGGAGGCGCGCGCGCGCGCTGTGGGCGGGGCCATGTACCTGCTGACGGCGCAGCCGCGGCTCGGTGTTTTACAGGTATTTTTAGTTATAGGTGTGTCGAAGAAATTAGCCGTCACTGTCTCAGTACCTGAAACCAACCCTTTTGTTGTTTGTTGTTGTTGTTGTTGTTGTTGTTAATAGAACTTTTCCAGCAAACGATGACCCAACGCTCGAGACCTGGTTATTATCGTCAGGAAGTAAATAAAACCATTTGGGAAGTCCAAGACAGATACAGAGATTTAAACCCAGTTGGAACAGGCGCTTATGGTACAGTATGGTGAGTAAGAATCACACCCACATTGCGTTTTCCACACACCACTTCTTTAGTTTTTAATAAGCGGGTCATTTGTCGCATGGCTTTTATCCACTTGTTCCCAGAATGGTACGGTTTAAAACAGCTGAAACACACGGTTACTTTGCTAACTTGGCTAACGTGGAGTGGTACTTTTCATAGTAGGCTGTAAGTCCACTCCTCATTTCCGGTGCTCCATAAGAGATTAAAGAGGCGCACACGAGTTCTTGGTAACCAAGTAACCCAACCCACCCCACCCCCCCTCGCACTGACTGAAGAAACTCCCTCGTTTGCTAAACTAGGGTCACTGGGAAGCTGGAGCCCATCTCAGCCGACACTGGGCGAAGGCGGGGTACACCCTAAACAGCTCGCCAGATCACCACAGGGCCAACACACAAACACAAGCATTCACACCTGGGGCAATCTGGAACATAATTAGCATAATGTGAAACAAAAAGGTTCCATAAAAGCACTGGGGAGTACAGGCAAACTCCTCACAGAAACGGCCGAGCCCGGGACTCGGACCCAGGATCTTCTCGCTGTGAAACGGAACGTGCCAACCACCACGCCACCGTGCTGCTCTGATTACTTAACTTATCCTCTCACGTGCTTTGTGTTTAACTCACAATTTTCCCACACACATTCCATGCTCTGATTCATCTTATTTGGGTTTCCACCTAATGTTAATAAGTAGTTGGGCTCCGGAGTCTTATCACTTTTGAACTGTTTGTTTCAGGGGTTTTTTTGGAGGTTTTTTGCATTTTTCAAAGAATGAGTTTACACCTTAATGTGATATAATAGGCAAGGCATGATTACTTATATGGCACTTTTCATACACCAGGCAGCTGAATGTGTTGTGAATGAATTTTTTAAAAAAGGAACATAAAAAGGGGCGGCACAGTGGCGCAGTGATCGGCACATACTCCTCACAGCAAGAAAGGCCTGGGTGCAAATCCTGGGTTCAGCGTGGGTCTCTGTGTGGAGTTTGCATGCTCTCTCTGTGCTCGAGTGGGGTTTCTCTGGGTACTCTGGTTTCGCTCCACAGTCCAAAGACATGCACTGCACATTAGTCTAATTCACTGTTCCCTATTGTCTCTAGGGTGGTGCAGTGGCATAGTGGTTAGCAAGTCTGATCGGCCAGTTACAGCATTCTGTTCTCTGGTATTTCTGTACAGCAGATCTTTGATATGGACCACGAAAATATTATTTAAATCAATATTTTTTATTAGTGTAATATTTTTTTAAATAGCCAATAGCAAAAGGGACATTATTGCAAAACAATGTGATTCAAGTCCCTCCAGTCCTGCATCAACCTTTCACTGTTTATTTCAAAGTATTCACGATGTAACTGCATGTTATCTTTACATAGTACATGATATGTCCATAGCTCTGCTCAGGACCGCAAAACAGGGCAAACCGTTGCTATAAAGAAACTCCTCCGGCCTTTCCAGTCAGAACTTTTTGCCAAGAGGGCTTACCGGGAACTCCGACTTCTCAAGCACATGAAGCATGAAAATGTGAGTAAGCCAAATATTTTTTATACACACTGTGCCTTTTCTGTGTGTGTTCTTTTACTTTTATATGAACTGGCATGGGCTGATCTCTTTGCTTTATTTGGCTGTAGGTTATTGGACTGCTCAATGTTTTCACTGCAGACCTGTCACTGGACCGATTCCAAGACTTGTAAGCTTACTGTTTATTCATGCTGCAGGTTTTAATCTAATGTATGGCCATATATTATATACACTGTGGGCACAATTATTAGGCAAGTGAGTATTTTGACCATCTCATCCTTTTTATGTGTATTTCCCAACTCTAAGCTGTATAAACTTGACTATTTATTGGATTTGAGCATATCAGGTGATGTTTACTTGTGTGATGAGGAAGGGCGTGGCCTAAGAAGGTTGACACCCTATATCAAGTGTGCATAAATATTAGGCAGATTCTTTTCTTCAGGCAAAATGGGCCAAAAAAAAAATTTGACTCTGAAATGTGATTTTTATGCAGGACAATATGCTTCATCACATGTATCAAAGTACTCCGCTGCATGGCTTGCCAGTAAAGGCCTTAAAGATGACAGGAAAATGACATGGTCCCCTTCCTTACCTGACTTTAACCCTATTGGGAACTTGTGGGCTGTTCTTAAACCAGAGATTTACCATGAAGGAAAACAGAACACCTCTCTGAACAGTGTCTGGGAGTCTGTGGTTGCTGCTGCACAAAAAGTTGATTGACAGATAAAGAAATTGGCAAACTCCAATTAATGGAAGGCTTGGGACAGTTATTGAAAAGAAGGCTGGCTATATTGGTCACTGATTACATTATTGTGGAAATGTTAGAGATGTTTATTTGTAAATTATCATTGTTTGTTCATTATTTTCATTTAAACAGATGAAAATAAACAAGTGAGATGGGAAAATATGAATTTTTTTTATTTAGTTGCCTAATAATTCTGCGCACCAATAATATAATTGTGCACACTGAGATTTTCTCTTAAGAAAGAAAAACCTGACTTTTACTTTCTTAAAAATTCAGGTTTGAGCTTTATTAACATTTGGATTGAGTGAGAGAGCTGTAGTTAAAATATGAAATGAATCCTCAAAAATACAACTTGCAAATTGTGCACTCTATCTATCTATCTATCTATCTATCTATCTATCTATCTATCTATCTATCTATCTATCTATAAATATATATATGTATATATAATTTTGTTTTCAATTTATCTTGACTTTTCAGTAACTCAAGTATTTCGTTTTACCTAAACTATTTCTTGTTCTCTCTCTTTTTCTCACACACAGTTACTTGGTGATGCCATTTATGGGTACTGATCTTGGGAAACTGATGAAAATGCAGAGGCTTTCAGAAGATAGAGTTCAGTATTTTGTCTACCAGATGCTGAGAGGACTAAAGGTGTGTGTTTGTTTGTGTTTTTAAATACAGTGTATTTTTGCCTACAAAGCCCATAAACTCATGTTCTGTATCTCCTCTCATTTACAGTATATCCATGCTGCTGGTATCATTCACAGGGTGAGCTTCATGTATTTCCATAAACCACTACACACCACTGGTTCAATAAAACAGTACATTGTTGATCATTGCTTATAATTATAATTTGCAGGACCTCAAGCCAGGAAATCTTGCCATAAATCAAGAATGTGAGCTCAAGGTAACACAGCATATCATGTGATTCATGCCTGACCTGCGTTACAGCAGGTGGTAACACCTTTTATTTTTATGTATATTTGTGTGTGCGCGCGTGTGTGTGTATTAGATCCTGGATTTTGGTTTGGCCCGTCAGGCTGATAGTGAGATGACGGGCTATGTGGTAACTCGCTGGTACAGAGCTCCTGAGGTCATCCTCAACTGGATGCACTACACACAGACTGGTGGGTCATACTGTGTATTTGTGAAGTGGTCATGTTTTTCTTTGGCTTGCCTATACTCAAAGTCGGTCATCCAGGCACTGGTCACATGACCAGCCTCACAACAGTGGGTGCCATGTTTGACTAGGGTATAGAGGGTTTGTGTATTCCAAGCCTGTATTGACCATTTTACAGGTGTGTAGTGGTGTAATCTAGGTTACGCTACTTGTATTTATTGCAACCAACAACACATTCATTCTACAAATCAGAGCGGAAGAGAGGCCAGAGAAATTGAATTCCGGCTGGATAACGGATAAGTAGAGCTGCCAGGTTCTCTCTCTCGCTCTCGCTTTCCCCGTTTCACCTAGCCAAATATGGCAGTGGAGGTTGACAGACTATTCATGAGAGGATATGACGTTACACCGACTAGGAGAATTGAATTGATCGGATGACCTTTAGTCGTAAGGTCACAGACTTGTACACTGACTATGAATCATACAGTCCATATCTTAAACATAGATGGCACTGTGGATCCTCCTGTTGGTTCCACTGCATTCTATTGCAGTGGCTAGTTGCAAAAATAGTTTAATGGTGATACAAGAATAAAATTTGGTAAAGAGGTTCTAATGATAGAACTGTATTAAAAAATAACACTGGCCATCAAAAATTTAGATTTCTTCACATCCAAAACTGTTAGGTTTGGTTTTTACTACACAGAGATTCACTGAAAACATCTCATAACAAATCCACATATGACAAGGGATGAAAATAATTTTTCTATTATTATATCAACACTTAACTCTTTTCTCAGTTCTCTCCCTTCAGTTCTTGAAAATCATCACCGTTATTAGTTTTAGTTATTAGTTGCTTGATTAACTTTTTTTTTTTTTTTTTTTTTTAAATTTCTAACCTGCCTCTGGTCTCAGGAACCTTTCATATGGCTGATAATAATTTGGAGAACTTCACTTTGAAAATACCACGTAGTGGGGAAAAGAACAAAACTCTGAATGAACGATTTCTCTACTATCACAATATTTATCATATCTGTTCTGTAACGAGGAATGGCTAGAAACTGAATCCTGAGAAAAACTGAACAGAATATGCCAGTGTTTTGTAAAATTTTATATTATGGTAGAATACGAATACATTTCTCAGTTCTTTCATAGATTCTACAATAACATAATTAAATTTTTTATTCCTTCAAATAAACCATGGTTGAACTTGTCCAGCAAGTATAAATAAAACACTCTGGGCTGTGGACTGTGGGCACCACCTTGAATATTGACAATTTGAGATAGCCAGGGCAATTTCCTGAAAAAGAATGTTCCAGATAATACTCATAAAAAAGTGATGCTTTTTAACACTAAGCAGCTTCACGATTCATCACTGGGAAGTCATAAATCAGAAACTCAAATGATGTCATTTTTGACTTTTGTGAAATCGGGCTATAAAGGGGAGAAAAAAGCATTAGTGCCTCCACATTTGTCTTTTGTAGCAGCAAGCTGTCCAGCTGTCTGTTTAGTGACTGTTGTAGTTTCAACAAGCAAATATGTCCATTTCTTGATAGATCTATGTAATGCAAATACTAATACATGCAGGAAGTTCCTTTAAAGGCACGTCCTGCGCAAAGATTTCCCTCGCACTTCAAAGTGTTTTGCTCAGTAATAATAGTCAGCACTACATGTATTTAGTTGATTTTTACATTTTAAATGTTTCATATGATTTATGTCTTGTGCAAGACATGCCTTTAAAGTTAGGACATGGTACCTTGTTCAAGGTTGATTGTGAGCAGCCATGCTGATTTGCCTTCACTTGCTGAGCTCAGGGTTAAGAAGGCCATCTTGAACTAACAAGTAGGAATGCAGATGAAATCTGAATTCCAATGCTTGTGATATTCCAGGGGATCCCCTGATATTCCCATGCCAGCTGTTACATATTCTCTCTCCAGCTAGTCTACCTCTATGACTAATGCACTAGCAGCTTTCTATTTTTGTGTAACAGCTTCTGGTAGCTACCATGGTCCAGTTAGACTCTGAGAACAAAGGAGAAATCATTTCGGAAATGAGAGTCAAATTTCATTTATTCATTTACCAAACCACTTAATCCTACTAGGGCCATGGTGAGGCTGGAGTCTGTCTCAGCTGATGGTGGGATACTCCCTGAATAGTTCGCCAGTCTGTTGCAGGGCCAGCACACCAAACCATTCACACTCACATCTAGGGGCCATTTGAAATAGCCAATTAGGTTAATGTGGCTGTCTCTGGACTATGGGAGGAAACTGGAGTACATGGAAGAAGCCCATACAAGCACAGAGAGGCTCCATGTAGAAACTCGTATGTAAACTCCACACAGAAACACCCTCGCTGTGCACAGGCTTGAACTAGTGTTGTGATGCGGATGTACTAACCACTACATTTCATTGTTTTATGAAATTTACTTATTTATAAATTTGCTAGTCCAGCCTGTGTTGTTATGACAAGCACAGAAACTAATAACAGCCAGAAGTAGGTGGTTCCTCAGCTTACATTTCCTTCTTTTTTTGGCATGATACCAGCATGGCTGACAAACCGATTTCCACATCAGTTCCATGGCACTGAGCATGAAGCAAACAGTGGTTGTTTGCAAAATATGTGACGACATGCTTGGTACAGCTGGAGGAAAAGCGCAGCAAAACTTGTTTAACTACTAAGAAAGCACAATGAAAACTATAACAATAGATAACACCAGGATCACCCTTGAGTATAACAACAGCACCGAAGGAACCGATAAGAACTGACACTTCTTCGGAGTAAAAAAATACAGTGTATGCTATAAAGGTGCCACTGTTTACATTTTATCTGGCTAATAGTATAGTTAATATCTACTAAAATTGTTACTTCTTGAGGTTATGTTTACTCATAGACTTATATTTTAATAAATAAGGGAATTTATATGCAAACTAGTATTTAAAATGAATATTAAAAATAATCTTTACCATATTATTGATCATAGGTGGCATAATGGTTAGCATGACCGCCTCTCAGCAAGAAGGTCTTGGGTTCAAGTCCCGGGCTCAGGCGTGTTCTCCCTGTGCTTGCGTGGGTTTCCTCCTGGTACTCCAGTTTCCTTCCACAGTCCAAAGACACATTAGACAAACTGGCTCTTCCAAATTGCCCCTAGGTGTGAGTGTGAACATGAATGGTCGTGAGTGTGTGTATTTCCCTGCGATGGTCTGGCAAGCTAGCAGGGTGTACCCTGCCTTCGCCTAGTGTCAGCTGCTATAGGAACCATCCTCCTTATCAACCTAATAGAATTAAGTGGTTGAGCAAATGATTGATTGATTGATGAATATTATGGATCATGATCCATACACAAACAGACCATCACCCAACTTCCTTTAAAGCACCCACAATGCACCACACTCCCTCTGACTCTCTAACTTTCCTTTTGGACTCAATACTATTCAGGATACAAGGGAAGGATCAAGCCTTTAATCTTGTGCCCAAGTGGTAGAATGAACTTGAATTAGATTATTCAGTAGTAGAGTCATGGGCTGTGCTCTTGTGCTAACTAAAGACCTATTTCCTCCTGTGTGTGTGTGTATGTGTTTTAAAACCATATATTAACCCCTTTAAATTGGGTTTTTAGCTAAATAGTGCTCAAAGCCCTAGTTTACCCAGTACCCAGTCTGACTATATTAATGGAAACTTGAAAACACTTTTCAGTTGCTCTGAATCAGAGCATCTACCAAATGATGAGAAATCATTAAGGCTGTACCTGAAGCCATACCTTTTTGTTGTTGTTAACCCATACTTCATTCTTCTGTTTTAGTGGACATCTGGTCTGTTGGATGTATCATGGCAGAGATGCTCATTGGGAAACCGCTTTTCAAAGGACATGATCGTATCCTACCCTACTACACATATAACAGTCTTCTAATAGTCATATCATTGCTGAGTGAAGATTGTTGTTGAAGATACTTTTTACCCTTGACCACGTTGCACCAGACCTGGATCAACTGACTGAGATCATGAAAATCACAGGAACGCCTACACAAGAGTTCATCTCCAAACTGCAATCCGAGGATGTGAGATCCACTCAGTATTTCAGTACAGTAGCTTCATGTAGGATTAGCTGATAGAGCCTTTTTACAGCAACATCCCTGAATGCTAATTGCTTTATTTCAGGCTAAGAACTACATTTTGAGGATGCCAAAGCTTAAGAAGAAAGATCTTCAAATTTTGCTGCCACACTCCAATCCTCAAGGTACAAGCACTGGATGTTCACAGACTATTTTCATGGTTACATTTAAGTTTTATTGGTTAAACAAACTTTAGACATAAACCTTTAAAAATCGGCGTCAAACATGTCAAAAGACTGTGAACCATACAGTATGAACTCTGGAATTTAACAAAATTATAATGCCATTTTGACTACATGAGCACAGCCTTCCAGGTCACCTATAATTTGTCTGGTCATAGAAAGATCTCTCTCTCCCTCTCCTCCCCCTGCCCCCACCTCCCTCCCACAAACAAACACACACACACACACACACACACAAAAAACAACCCACACCCATCG
>JBCNYG010000004.1:23405827-23430501 GCA_039654305.1 Porochilus rendahli | reverse complement strand
GTGTGAGTGTGAGTGCGAATGGTTGTGTGACTGATGGACCTGCGATGGCCTGGCGAGCTGTCCAGGGTGTACCCCGCCCTCGCCAAGAGTCGGCTGAGATGGGCGCCAGCCTCTCCGCGACCCTAATTAGTAATAAGCGGTTCAGAAAATGAATGAAAGAATTACCTGAAAAGAAATAGGGCGGCACAGTGGTGTAGTGATTAGCACATCCGCCTCACAGCAAGAAGGTCCTGGGTTCTAGTTCTGGCCTTGGGCATTTCTGTGTAGAGTTTGCGTGTTCTTCCCGTGCTGGTGTGGTTTCCTCCGGATACTCTGGTTTCCTCCCAAATTCAAAAGACATGCAAATTAGGCTAACTGGCAGTTCCAAGGGCTCTCCTAGGTGTGAGCGTGAGTGTGAATGACTGTGTCTGTGTTGCCCTGCAGAGGTCTGGCGAGCTGTTCAGGGTGTACCCAGCATTCGCCCAGTGTTGGCTGAGATAGTCTCCAGTCTCCTTGTGACCCTAATAGGATTAAGCGTTTCGTCAAATGAGTTAAAGATGAAACATCGTGAAGAATTTCTTCCAAAACAGACTGTAGTAAATGTGTAAGAGGCTGAAGAAAGCAAGGATGAAACCAGAGTAACATTACAAACAAGACTTCAGTAAGGGTATGTGAGAGCCTGGGTTATTTAAAACATTTGTGTAGTTTGAAAGCAGGTGTGTATTTAATGAGAAGTCTGGTAACTCTCAGTGCGTTTGAAGTGTTATGACTCTGTTCATCAGCTCACAGGCTGGCTGGTCGGAAATCCAGGCTAGAACTTTGGTCAGTCGTATGTGATGAACCGTGAGCGAGTGCACGTGTTGACTTCACATACTGTATATGCTGTATATTTAAGGTGAAGGGTGGAGCAGAAGGAAAGAACAGTGCGGCGTGGATAGTCAGACCCTGTAAGAAACAGATATGGAGAGGGGTAAGGAAGGGAGAATCGGTCCAAGTTTGGAAATGGAGGTGAACGTTTTACAGGTTGCTTCCTTTCACAATGCAGTCGTCAAACTGTTACTTTCTATTGTTCTGGAACATCAGCTGTTGTTAGGTCAGTATACTAAAAGAGGAAACAACAAAATTCCAGTGCTCCACTTGTCTTACATCTGTCTGAAAAGCTTCTATAACTCTCTCTCTGTGTGTGTGTGTGTGTGTGTGTGTTTGTCTTTAGGGATAACACAAAGCACATCTGGAAAATGATGAGGAGTAAGGGGTATTTTTAGCAGTAGTGCTTGATCCCCTTGGCAGGAAGTCTCAGAGTAAACATTTTCCACACACACAGGCACACAGACACACTCGTACACACAAAGACGGACACCCCTAAATTTTTTCCATGCTTAGAGACAGTCCAGAGTAATTTAGTGCAGACAGCCCATATGATTCCAGTCAGAACTGCGTGCGTGTGTGTCTGTCTGTCTGTCCACTTTTCCTACTCATATTTGGCCTCAGTGTGTGAGTGCGTAGTGTCTGACTTTTTAAGTCCTACTGTTTAAAAAAATGTGTGTATATTCTCCAACCTTCACACACAGCTACATGTACGCCACTTGGAAATGTGTTTATTGGAAGGTCACAATTTTTGAGTAGAGTCTGTAAGGGTACTTCTGTTGGATCAGTCCTATATTTAGGTTCTGGGGGAAGAAGGATTGTTCTAAACCATTGGATTTGATATGATATTTAAGTTTCTTTAATTACTTAATTCATTTTTTTGATTTAAGCAGACGCTAATATGGGGGTGGTGCAGTGGTTAGCACGTCCACCTCACAACAAGAAGGTCCTGGGCTCAGGTGTGAATGGTTGTGTGTGCGTTGGCTTTGCGATGGTCTGGTGAGCTGTTCAGGGTGTAAACCGCCTTCGCCCAGTGTCGCCTGATATAGGCTCCAGCCTTCTCTATCCCTGGTGCGATTAAACGGTTTGGCCAGTGATTGTATACATCAACATCACAAACATGAGTAATCCATTGTAAGTGTATTTCCTCACTCTAATACTTCAGTTAGGAGATTTTTTAGAGTAAAAAGCTGTTTATATTTTTGCCGTATTTGGGCTTCATTCACAGAGGAATTGCTCCCTACCACGCCCCACCGGCAAAACTATACCTGCCAGCTGAGACCCTGCTTCTGGAGCACAGAGGAGAGCTCTCTCACGGGGATATAGCTAAGCTGGAGTCCCAGTGCGCTGTATGCCATGTACGGCTGCATGCACATCATAAGAGTGTGATAAGTAACGCTCTCACTGGACCGGAGTGCTGCTTCTAGGTTTACCCAAAATGTAATTTGTTGGTCATTATTAAGACCGCCCATCTGTAAGACGGAATGGGTGATCTTCCTTGGTTTCACTGATGTTTTCTCTCCTTTGTCTGCTTCCAATCTGGAGGTTTCAGTGCGGAAACTCAAACAATAAGTCACATATCAGCAGAAAACTTTCAGAAGGTCTCAATATACTTGAAAGATTGATTGGGTTTGATTTCGGGCTCCATCTGAAATTAATCTGAAAATAAATAGTGTTATTTTTGGCGATTGTGTCCAGCTATGTATTCGTATGGTGTAGTGGAGTTGAGGGAGAGACCCAGCATACGGCTTTTAGCACTTGTACAGTATACTCGTCAATTCAGGTGTGAAATAGCTGACTCACACATAAGCGATATAGCCGTGAAATAGTGAAATGGCGGTTTTGTTTGGTTTCGGAAGGAAAACTGCCATTTTGCTCGAAATGCAGTCCCTTCAACAACCTTTAAACATCCATTCATTCTAATTCTGCACCAAAATCTTGCGCAGGTTCAAAATTTTTCACCAAGACCCTGAATACGGATCATTTACCTCAAATTTGACCGACTATTTTCGAAAATATGCGAATTCCAGTTTGAATTTATTTAATACCCTTTCTTGTGACATGGGGCAAGATCGCTTACATGCGAGTCAAGTCAAAATATATATTCATGTCTTTGCGGTAGCGAAATCGTCAAAATTACAAACAACACACCATCAGAATTTTGCTGAAGATGTGACAAGATACAAGTAAACCTATTTAACTTGCAACATATTAACAGTCTTCAACGAATGGAATAAAGAATTCAGTAGAAATCGTTGCTAGCTGCTATCCTGAAGTTGTTTCCTTTTAATATGCATAATATCCATGCATATCTGCACGGTCTTCGAATGTGCTGGCAATTCCATTTTCCCTCAAGATGCAGCATTATCCCTTATTAAGTACAAATCGTCAAACGTCAAAGGTTATGTGTGTATGTTGGCCCTGCGGTGGTTTGGCGAGCTGTTCAGGGTATACCCTGCCTTCAGTGTTGGCTTCTCCGCGACTCAAATAGTAGGATTATGCCGTTCGGCAAAGCGAGAGCAAGTGAGAGTGGATTTCATGAGGGAAGGATTGTCAGAGCTAAATTTTGTGAGGCATTTGTGTGATCAATAATAATAATAATAATAATAATAATAATAATAGTATAATAATAATTATTATAATTGTTATAATAGTAAATTATAATAAATTATATTATTATAATAAATATATATTATTATAATAAATTATAATAAATTATTATTATTAATAATAATTATATTAAACAAGTAATCATTATAATAATTTGGGTCAAATGAAAGCAGGGCAGTGTTGAAGCATTGGCCAGGTATTTTTGGGATCATGTTGCTGGCAGTAAAAGTACAACATGCTATAAAACTATTTTTGTCCAAGCAAGTAGTCCTACTTTTTTTTCATGAGAAGTGCACCAGCTATTCTGTGGCGCAGCACGTTTTCAGCAGATGCTGTGCTATAGTTATTAATCCAAATACAGCCTCACAGCAAGAAGGTCCTGTGGGTTTCCTCCCGATGCTCTGGTTTCCTTCCACAGTCCGAAGACATGAACATTAGGATAATTGTCTGTTCCAGAATGCCCTCAGGTGTGAGTGTGAATGTGAATTGCTGTGTGTTTGCCCTGCGATGGTCTGGTGAGCAGATCAGGGCAAACTCTGCCTCTATCCAGTTTTGGCTGAGATAGACTCCAGCCTCCTTGTGTCTGTAGTAGTGGGATTAAATTATCTTTTCAAAGTTAGACAGCAAGTGGTCCTGGGTCCGATCCCTGGGCTTGGATGTTTCTGTGTGGAGTTTGCATGTTCACCCCCTGTTCTGGATACCCCGGTTTCCTTCTACAGTCTGAAAACATGCACAGTAGGCTAATTGGCTGTTCCAAATCACCCCTAGGTGTGAAAGTGAATGGTTGTGTGTGTGTGTTGGCCCTGCGATGGCCAGGTGAGCTGTCCAGTGTGTACCCCACCCTCACCCAGAGTTGGCTAAGGTAGACTCCAGCCTCCCCGCGACCATAATTAGAATTAAGTGGCTTATAAAATTAGTGAATGAATGTGATCAGGTGTGAGAGTAAGTGCAAATGGTTCTGTGTCTATTGGCCCTGCAGTGGACTGGTGAGTTGTTCAGGGTGTACCCTGATTTCGCCTGGAGTCTGCTGAGAAATTAAATGATTTCTCAGACCAATCTTAGTGTGTGGTCCATGACCAATAAATTGGACTGTGTGATGAAATGTTACGTTTTCATGAAATAATTTGGTTCTTCTACTTTTGTTTTAGTGAGAAACATCATGTATGGTGCACAGAATACCATTAAGAGTGTGTATATTGACTGAATATTTCATAACTGATGTATCGTAATCACACCCTTGTGCCTTTCTTTACCCGTGGATGTGTAAACGTGTGGATTTTTGGATATATTTGAAAGCTACCGAGACTGAACCGAGACGTTCCATGAATTATTTTGCTGGGCTTGCTCACACTAACACGCTGTTTCAGTGCCAGACATTGATTCGCTCCTCAGCAGGCGGAGTGAGAAACCATGGCGACCGCAACCTTCCACATGCATCCCCAGAGCGGCTGGCAGTCTCGGCTGCACCTGCACACGTACACCCTCACACGTCTCTGATGGAGAGAAGGGAGAGAAGATATCAGGGGAGTAGAGGGTAGATGAGGGGACCTACGAGAAAGAAGGATGGGGTAAAAGAGGACTTGACTCCAAATTCTCTGAATTCCATGGACGTAATGGTTCAACAGAATCCTGAACATTTCACACACCTGTGAGGTAGTTTTTAAATCAGGTGTTTGATCCAGTGGTAAAATGGGTAACGTGTGTGTGCTTTCTGTCAGCAAAATGTCTCCATCCTGGATTAGCTGAAATCACTCCAGCTTCTGATTACACAAATTGGGTTAAGTTTGGATTAGAATTAGAACCTGATTTAAAAGTGTCCTGGTTGTTACAGCATCCTTTTACATCGCCAATTCCCTTCCACTCATGGATAGATATACAAAACAGACGTCCCAAAAACTCCTCTTCAAAATGCAGTCGTTTGAGCTTTATAACGCTAAACTAGCTCCTGTCCTCTTTATTATAGCTTTTCCATATGCTTATATAAGCTGACACAAGCAAAAATATCCTTAAGGGGTAGAACACTCGGAAAAAAAAAATTTATATGAGCAGTCCCTCCAGAGAACCCCTTTGCTCCAGCACCCCTCCTTCCCCTAATGGTAGCTCGGGTAAATGGCTTCCTCAAGCATGGGCAGGTGCTGGATGGAGCAGACACCGTGCTGAATAGAGCATCTCAGGCTCGGGAAAGGCTGTGGGAGTCACACGCGTCCGGTCAGGGCAGAAGGCCAGGGGACTGCTGGATGCAGGAAGACTCTGAGCTCTTTCAGGATGGAGCTGTCAGCCGATCTCTCGAGCGGGAGGGGAAGGGAAAGGGAAGCTGGCAGGTGTGTGTGTGTGCGCGAGTGTGTGTCCGGGGGTGGGGGGTGGGTGTGCCTTTGGGATCGGTTTGAACGCCTAATGCAATTTCAAGGCTTGCGGTTTATGATGTGTGTACAGAATCTGTACAAGAAGTATAGAAAGAATACCGAAAATCGAACAGTGTGAACCAATAAAGTAAACAAGTGAAGTAATAAAAATAAATAAATAAAAAGCACTCACATGCAGTGCTGCATAGATATTATTTTAGAGCTGGTGTGTTAAAGTTCACCTCACAGCAAGAAGGTCCTGGGTTCGATTCCCAGGCTAGGGCGTTTCTGTGTGGAGTTTGTATGTTCTCCCTGTGCTTGTGTGGGTTTCCTCCGAGTACTCCAGTTTCCTCCAAGAGTCCAAAAACATGCACGGTAGGCTAATTGGCTGTTCCAAATCCCCCCTAGGGTGTGAGTGTGAATGGTTGTATGTGTGTGGGCCCTGCAATGGTCTGGTAAGCTGTTCAGGGTGTACCCCGCCCTCACTCAGAGTGGGCTGAAATAGGCACCAGCCTCCCCGCATCCCTGATTAAGATTAATCGGTTTAAGAAAATGATGGAATGAATGCTCAAAATGCTCGGATCGACACATTGCGTGGGTGACTCTTTGTGTTTCTGTGTTTGTTCAGGAAAATTGATAGGTGTGGGTAATTTTTCCATATCCTGACCCGGTTCAGCTGTCTGACTGTTCACATTTCCTTCCTCTTAATGTCACCTGCTCTGTAAGCTGTACACTCACTCTCACTCCCTGTGAGTCAGAGCACAAAATAGATAACACCAGAGTGCTGTTGAATTCTGAATGCTGATTGGTCAGATAGTGCTGATTCAATTAACTTTCTGTAACAGCAGCTGTAATTCTCAGTGACATCCACATCGCCTTCAGCTCATCGTTAATTATTCAATAGGATCGTTCCCTACACCGTACTTTACATTTTTTGTCTCCCGCTGCCACCGAAGGGGGCGGAGTGGGGACTATAGAAATGGGATATGTCCATCAGTAGGACTTGTTAGTGCTGTAACATTGGAAGGAAATGACATAAGATCACCAAATTTGGTGTATGGGTCCCCCTCATGGGTGAATATGGTGGGATTGTATATCGGTCACCTTAACCTTGGCTCATGGTCACAAGGTCACTTTTTATATATTGGTCTTACGTCTGGACCGTTGGAATAATTTCTTTTCTTTCTTTTTTTTTTTTTAAAGTTTTTAATTTGTTAATGAAAAACATAACAAACTTTAATTGTTCTTGCTATTTTGTGTTATATAGTTATACAATCATTTCCTCCCCCTCCCCTTTTTTTTCTCCCTTCAAGTTAATAGGACACGTAGACAAACACACACAAAAAAAGAAACAGCTTGTCATGCTAACAAGAAACCAGAAATCACAAAGCGCCTGTTCTGAGAATATTCCTGCAGCAGAAAACTTATCAACCAATCCAAAGTACTGGTAGTGAAGCACAGAAAACAGTCATCACCAACAAGTGTTCCTCGTTAAATAAAATATACTGTAGACCATCCATGAACGTCCATGTCTACGTATACCATCCTTCTTTCTAGTATGTAGGGGATCCATTCTGTTGCATTGTCAGATTTAGTTCAAAGACTTCTTTGGAGCAAGTGCGCTCGATTTTTGGGTTGGTCTTGTTGATTTGTGTGTGTGCTTTGTTTTTTGGGAGTATCCCATAATCAGAGTTAAACATAGCACAAAAAAGCTGTATTTTAGGTACACATAGTGTAATAAGGCTGAGCGTGAGTGTGTGCTGCTGCAGTAGACCAGATTAGCACAGACCTCTCCCATTTTCTCCTGCAATAATAGTCTTTAGGAAACAGAGCGGACAGGAAAGGCAGACACCGTGTGGAAGAATAGAGGGATATCCCTTTACTAGGCTCCCTCCTTTCCCCTTCAGACCGTGCTAGAGCAAGGGGAAAGAAAGAAAAGGGAGGAGCTGTCTGAACCTTTCAAAATCACATAATAAAATCTGTCAAACATGATGAAATGTATGAATTTACGGACTACAGACACGGACTAATTAAACATGTTTATACATTCATGCATGATATCCCTAACACTATATAGATGTTGCTTTAGGATAATTTTTCTGTTGTTTGAGTTTTAGCAAGTGCTTCTACATCTCTTTCATTGTCAGATCTTTATTAATAATCGCTTCTCCTCTTCTTATTGGCCACCTTCAGACAAGTGACAGTGTTGCTTTACAAAGCTAATCATTTCTGGGGGCGCCAGTCGGTGGGGAGAAACTAGCTCCGTCGTACGGCCTCAAGTAGGTGTGGATGGTGTTTGAGCTTCTTCCTAAAGAGCAGAATACATGAACACACCAGGTTCTATTTAACCCATAGCTAGGAACTTGGTTCGTGGGTACCAGCGCATGTCCGCTCCACTAGGGAACATTTTGGTGGCTGTTCAGTACGGTTCCAGGCCGTGGCAGGGTCAACACACACAGCTATTCACACTCACACCTAGGGCCAATCTAGAACAGCCAACTAGCCTAATGTGCATGTCTTTTGACTGTGAGAGGAAACCGGAGTACCTGGATAAATCCGGATGTAATTTGGCCCTGCAATAATCTGGCAAGCTGTTCAGGGTGTACCCCGCCTTTGCCCAGTATCGGCTGAGATAGGCTCTAGCCTCCCCATGACCGTAGTACCCTTATTTAATGTAAAAGGTACAATATGCTTGGGGTTGAAAATGCCTTTTATCATAACTAAATGTATGAACGTTGTATTGTGTCTGATATTACAAAGCTTTGACCTTATATACCCTTATGTTTCCTTATTGCTCTCTTCACTTTGAACTCTTCCTTTTTTTTAGCGAGTGTGTTGTTGTGATTATGTGGTCCTGACTTCAGTGTTTGATCTCTTGTTTGCCTAATGTTCTGTTCTGCTTGTTTTTCTAGGTGCTACCAGGGACATCGGTTCTGCTCTGACCCGAATGTGCATGCGGCACCGCAGCATTGAGGCCAAACTGCGACATTTCACCAAGTGAGTGATCGATGCAGTCATGTCCCATATTACTTTTAGCCCCGCATACCCTTCAATTAAGAGTGAGAAACAAAAGTAGCAGACCATGCCAGGCATTGATTTTCCACTGTCCAGATGACCTTACATCGAGTTGATCTCATCGATCAACTCGCTGCTTAAAGGGTCTGATGGGTTATTTTTTGCAGTGAGTGAATTTATACTCACATTACCACTAAAGGCCTAATAAACACTGGAAATGCTTTTATATCCACATTGCTTATGCATCACGTTTTATCACTGCCTTGGTATTTCACCACACTCAGTGCTCTTATGGAGAAAATGGTCACACCACTCCAAGACAAGATAGAGGAGTGGAAGAAGACAGCCGCTCTTCTAGATAAAGATCATGCCAAAGGTATTTATATATTTAGATATTTTTAAATATAGCTTAAATCTGAGGGTGGTCTTTCTAATCTGTAGTTTGTAACAATCATGACTCTCTCCCTATATCTGTATTTCTTTCTGTGTTACAGAGTACAAACGTTCTCGACAGGAGATTAAGAAGAAGTCGTCTGACACTATGAAGCTACAGAAAAAGGCCAGGAAAGGTGCGTTACAATTCGTTTCTTTTTGCCATCACACTGCTTCCCTCAACCTACAAACCAAACTACATCTGTTTATTTTTTATTTTTTTAAGAAGGCCTGTCACGATTAGGTTTTTGTTAGAAGATATTTTGTCCCAGACTATTATGATTAATGGTGCTGTCGTCATTTTATATAAAAAAAAGATAAAAAAATATTTTAAAGTGAAATGAAAGGAAAGCCTTTCAAAATTTCTTGTTGTATATGAACATATGTATGTTTTCATCATCAGGTGGTTTTTGCTTACATTTTTGAAGTTGCAATCTGCTAAAAGCCATTTGATAGTTTGTATCAGCCAGTTTAAAAAGGCTGACATTTGCAGCTCTTTTCACTCTTGCGGGTGTGTGAAATCACAAGAATAGGATGTGAATTTGTCAGTTTATATAAGGCAAGATAACAGCAAAAATAACAGTATACAGACAATAAACTAGTAAATCAGGTATAATTGAATGAACAGTTTGCCAGGCCATCACACGGTAAACACACACAATCATTCACAGTCACACTCATACCTGGGGGCAATTTGGAACAACCAATTAGCCTACTGTGCATGTCTTGGGATGGTGGGAGGAAACAACAGTACCGGGGAAAACCCAAGCCCGGGACTCGGACCCAGGACCTTCTTACTGTGAGGCACACATAATAACCATTTCACCATCGTGCCTCCCGTGGACCTTTCAATTTCCTGTAAATGAGTTATTATAGAACCAACATTAATGCAATACAATGAGAGTATTGATATAATCTATTGATTTGGATTATTCCTTGCACAACTCAGAGCTGCTGTTATAGAAAATTTAATTTAAATTTAATTGTTCAATTGGTGTCACAAACTCAGCAGTGTGGTGTATAAGGGACCGTCAAGTTCTGCAGCAATGGTGTGATAAACAGTTCAGCTTACTAGCACCCCCTAGTGGAGACAATGGTATATACCAGAAGTTCCTGACATTGGTCCTGCAGGACCCGCTCTCCTGCATATTTTAGTGTTTTCCATGCTTTCAGAATACCTACATCAACTAATAAGTTTAATATTAGGAAATTTACTGCTTGGAAAACACAAAAGTCACATCCTCTTATATTTCTTTTGACCACTTTTAAATTTGCGTATGATGCACATTCATAATGGTATTGTTTTGACAACTTTTTGCAACATGACATGGCAGAAAAGCATTCATTTTTCAACGCAATCTTATAATGTTGTCAAGAGAGTCAAAGCACTGTGTAAAGTCTTCTCCAGCACATCAAAACCCATGTGTGAAAATGGTTCCTCATGGTCCTTGAACGACGCTTTTACTATTTAAAGCTTGTTGAATTCTGACATTGCTGTTCTAAATTAGATCAGTGCCATCAGAGACGAAAGAGCGAACATCAAGATTATAACCTGGTTATTCAGGGATTTCAGGTAGCCAGCTGACTTTATATTAGAATATAATTAATATTATAATAATTCATATACACTTGACATTGCTGAGCCTCGTCGCGAACAGCTGAAGCTACCTCAGATATTTACACCAATGTCGTCTGCAAAACTCATTCAGAAATAATTAAAAGCTGCTCTCTTGACGAGGTCATGCCACCACGCCCGTCTTTGCGTATATGCGTTTAAACCAAAATGGCTCGGTAACAAATACAAGTGTTCTGAGCAGAAAATCGGTTAAATCGCACCAAATCTATGGGAATCATTATCGTTACAAGCCTAGCTTATATTATCATTATTTTTACACCTCAGTAAGTTTGAAGGGTGACTCTTGCACATCAGAAAGCGTTAAGGGTGTAGAAATATATACAGTATATTTCAGAAACGTGGACTCAACCGTGGTATTACTGGTTATTATCTTTTAAAATTTGTGTGTGCACACTAATGTGACTAATGGTGTTACATGGGGCACCATGCACGTGCACTGCACGATTTCTGTGGAACCTAGACGAGTCCACGTAGGTACTTCGCTCTGGTAAGTGCATGCTGTGGTCGATTAAGGTGTGGTTTAATGTGTTCAGCACTCATGCGAGGTTAAATTGATCGATGGCCTTTAACATCTGTGGTATGTTCTGAATATATTTTTGTGCTTTCTTGACTTCTTTGATTCTCTTGCATCCTTTCACTCTTTTAAAATCCTTTGTCTCTGATGCTCTTTATCTCACCTGCCTTTTCTCTCTATTTCTCTCATGCTTTGCTTGCTTGAAATGTGTGCCATAAAACCTTTAGAGCTCCCAGGTATGTATTTAAAACACAAGCTGTTATTTACTGCATTTAGTCGGTAGACCATTTCATTTAGCCCGGAAGAATTTGTCTCGACTCCATGCTTGATTTTTTTTTTCTTTGCATGTTGTATGGTCACTAAAGGATTCTTATAGTGCATGTGTCTGTGTCTTTGAGAAACACCATGCCTCTGTTTCATATTATTGGTGTTTATATTTGATATACCCTACACTCTGGCCATACGTATATATTCACTAATTCGCCTCTCGTTACCTTCTCTTGTGAGCTCTTTGTATTGACTTAGAGACGGCCTGAGCCCGAATATCTACATATTACCCCACTCTTCATTCATCACATTTCATGTTCTCACCCATTTTCAAGGTAGCCTGCTATTCCGTATTGCCATTTTATGGATCTCTCCATGCACAGTATCTCCCTCTTAATACTTCATCATCCGTTTACTATAATTTGCATGGCTTTTATTTCATCAGGCCTCACCTGCTCGCTGTTTCTTCTTCTCTGGTTTGTCCCTTCCAGGTCGAGGAGGGCTGCAGCCTCAGTTGGACAGCGCTATGCAGGATGTGAGTGATATGTATTTGCTGATGGAGGAAACAGAGAAACAAGCTGTACGCAGAGCCCTTCTTGAAGAAAGGGGTCGCTTCTGCACCTTCATTAACTTCTTTCAGCCTGTAGTGGTAAGTTAAGAGAGCACTGTGCAGTATAATCATGGCGTGAGGCCTGGGGTGAAGTGCGATGGATCAGGAACTGATTGTGGGTTTTTTTTTTTTTAGAATGGAGAGATTTCTATGCTGGGAGAGGTAACTCATCTCCAGGCTATTATGGATGATCTTTCTGTGCTGACCACTGATCCACATAAACTACCAGATGCCAGTGAACAGGTACTTTTTCGTTAACGCTCATAATGAGGCAATTCTCAGAGAAGTACTTATGTATCATAAGCTTACAGTGTACACTTGTTTTCAGAATTTATTGTTAGGGCCTATTTAGATGCTTAAAATACTATAGATATCAAATCTAAACTGTGCTGTGAATCATTGCTTTTTCCATTTTGAGATAATCATACCTGTCATCTGCTAATTCCTACTCAAACATGGGAAAGTGAGTTTTCATATATTCAGCGTATCATATGTCTTATATAGGAAAAACTATTTGGCTATTATAATTTGCTCCGACCCACAAAATGGCTCTGGAGCTATAGGAATGGGTTCTGTCCGTCCGTGAAACTTTAGTTTCCAAACATTTACTTGCTGCGTGCTGAGGTTGGGGCTTTCAGACATGGTTTGCTGGCTCACTGTTATGAGTGCTAGGATGAGTTTGTATGTGAGTGACCTTGACCTACTTTTCAAGGTCACAGAGGCAAAAACTGTATATTAGGTTTCCGGACATCCACTTAATGCACACTGCACACTGAAGCTGGGGCTTCCAAGCTTGCTGTGCTTGTTCTATATTGGCCTATCATGAAATGGTCCTTTTGGCGGGAGCGTCTAGACCCCTGTCGACTATTTTTTTTTTTTCTGTTCCGTTTTTTTAGGTATGCTGATTGTCTCAAGAATGCAGTCCAGTTTATTACATACTATTATTAGGGATCCACGAGATGATAATAATAAGTCCAGTGAAGGTGTTAGCCTAAAGGCTGAGCCTGATCTGTTTTGGCAGGGTGTACAGACAAGGAAATAAGAGAACAGGACAGGATAAAGACTAAAACGGCAGAGAAAAGTCTCCATTATTATCAGGGAGTCAAATGGCACGTTTGAAAGAACAACATGACTTAAATTGTTACATTACAGTGTGGTTTATTTGCAGCTATTTAAGATGCTGATCTGTATTAATACTGATTGTCCATCTTGAAAGTGATGGAAATATTTGTATTATAGAAAGAGTGTACAACAGTGGGGTTTTTTTTTTTTAATAGGTCATCCTGGACTTGAAGGGTTCTGACTACAACTGGTCCTACCAGACTCCGCCCTCCTCGCCCAGCAGTACTGGCTCTAGGAAGAGCAGCCTGTGCAGGTGATACACGCATCAGATCCCTGACGTTTTACCCTGACCCACTGTAAAGAAGTGTACTCTTGCTATGGAGTCCATTTATTTGTTTGATATTCTACTGCAAAACTGTGGATTTCTTTTTGTTCATGATATAACTGCTACTTCGTTAATTAACAGAGCATTGCTATTTTTGGAGTACTCTGTTGAACATTGACACACGTTCACTTTTACACAACTAATCTCACCTCTTCATCTGATACCACATATGCTTTCTGTTGGCGGCACAGTGGCGTAGTGGTCAGCACGTCCACCTCACGGCAAGAAGGGCCTGGGTAGGAGTCCCGGGCACGGTGTTTCTCTGTGAAGTTTGTTTGTCCTTCCCGTGATTGCATGGTTTCCTCCCAGTACTCCAGTTTCCTCCCACAGTCCAAGGATATGCACGTTAGGCTAATTATCTGTTCCCAATCGCCCCACGGTGTGAGAGTGCCTGTGAGTGGTTGTGTGTGTTGCCCTGTGATGGTCTGGTGAGCTGTTCAGGGTTTACCCCACCTTCGCCCAGTGTCAGCTGAGATAAGCTCCAGCCTCCCCGCAACCCTGATAGCACGATTAGGCTTTCTGTGCTTTCTGCATTTCCTTTGAAAGGAAAGAGGCAAAGCTGGTTTAGTTGCAGAACTAGAAAGGATTAAAAAAGGAAACATACCAGAACTATTGCATGGGAGTGTTATAAGTCACCATTTAGGATCTTTTTGAAATATGATATATATATATATAAATATATAAACTTCTAACTGTTTATATGAAAAGCAATTAACCACTTTTTTGATTAATTTACACAAAGGCTTGATTTTTAATCTCTTTTTCTGTTAGTTTGGTGCATCTACCACCAGGTGGCGCCCATCGCCTGAGCAGCGTCTCCTCTCATGATTCTGGATTCATCTCTCATGATGCCAACATGCACTCCAAACCACCTTCTCCCATGCCATCAGACTTTACCAGTCAGGTGAGTTGCTCATCCAGGGGTTATTATTATTTAACAGCTGGAATCTAAAACATCTATCGAGGTCATTTAATATTAATATTAACATATTCCCCCAGTGCAGCTAACTGGGTTATCAAATGCCAGCGATGTCTCTCACTGTCTGTGGTGAGAGGCATGTAAAAGAACCGTTGCTGATTTTCGTCAAGAGTAGGCTGCATCTGCCCTGCGATGGCCTGGCGAGCTGTTCCGGGTGTACTCTGCCCAGAGTCGGCTGAGATGACCCTAATTAGGAATAAGCGGTTCAGAAAATGAATGAATGAATGAATATTAAGATATTAAGATCCAGAATGCTCATTTCAGCCTTTTTATTTCCTTAATGGCAATGAGACCATGAGGCAGCAGGTCACTTTAAGCATGTGTGTCTTGAGAGAGATTGTTGGGTTTTACACATGAACCGAGTGGCTCATCAGGCCTGAGCTTTCCTTGGTTTCCATAGCATGAAGCAACTAGGAGTTTAACTCCTCCTGGATGGGACGCTAGTCCAGTGCAGGTTACCTTCCCAGTATTTTTTAACGGTACCCAGTTTTACTGCTATACTATAGCATTACTATTACTATAGCATTGTGGGGATTTGAACCCGTGACCTCTCTGTCATGAGCCCAGCATCCTAACCACTACACCACTGGCCCCACCTCAGTGTGACACCTGTGTATTAAACTGATGTTAATATCTGTACTTCTGGGCCTCTGTTAATTAGTAAGAAAATAACAACACATACATATTTGTTCCCAACAGAAGTCATCCAGTTCGGCATCCTCTGAAGCGTCAGAGACCTGTCAGTCTATAAGCGAATGTGGCTCTCCCATAGCAGTGAGTATTACGTCACGCACCATAATCTGAACCCGGGTCTCACGCTAAGTACCATAATAATCAGCAGATGATGTGTGTAATAAGGATTTTCACACTTTTCGCATTTTTGCTTCTTCTTCAGAATTGATTTTTTTTCCCTCAGATGTGAAATTTGTTGGATGCGATTTAGTGTCTTGGCCTGGACGGGGTTCTTACTCAGGTCTATTATATTAAAATGCTGAAATTCACTTAAAGGAAAGGAAAACACATGGCTTAGTCCACATTGGAGGAAAGATCACTTCTGCGGCTTCCCAAACCAGAAAAACTATTTTTTCCCCGTTATTTTTTATTTTTTTGCCCCTAATTTTAATCATATCCCTTTCCCACCTGTGTGTTGCCCCCATCACATACGGCCACCAATCAGGGAGTGGTGTAACGTGCCAAAAGTGTATTTGGAAGTGGCCTAACACACTCAGAGAGAAAGTTCTATCCGCCTCTTTTGTATGAATGAGCTCACAGACCCCATGATATGCTGTGAGTGATGGGAGCATATGCCACCCCTCCCTCTCCTGAGAGCTCTGCCAATTATCACCGGTGGACTCTCAGACGTGGATAGCTGCGGCAACAACCTGGATTCGTACTTGTGAAGTTTAGCAAAAAGGTAATACTAAGTGGCCCTCATACAAAAATCTTACAAAGGCACACACTCAGTGTGGTTGGGAGAAAATATGGTGTCCTTATATGAGAACAGTGGTGTCTCGAAAGGGTAAGCAACCAAGAACATAAAAATAACTGGGGTTCAGACTGATTTTTATGACGACCACCATTAAACTGCATCACTATAATTTCATCCAGTTAAAACATGCTGGGAAAAAAAGACTGAATGAGTCTGGCTCTGACGCCCACTCTTATTATCTGATCCACTGTGAATGTGTGTAGAACGTGCTATTTGTGTTCTTTCTACATCATCACTGCTAATGTTGGCTGTTCTAGACCAGCTGAAGGATATTTCCCTTTACAGGTTTCTGACCAAAAGTGTGGCTGGTCTAAAAAGCTAAACAGCGGTCTTGTGGGGGACTCTCAGTTTTTAGTAGTTCATCCATTGTGCACTTAGTAATTCATTCATTAATTTTAATCATTAATCCTAATTAGGGAGGCTGTCGCCCATCTCAGCCGACTCTGGGCAAAGGTGGGGTACACCCAGAACGGCTCACCAGGCCATCGTAGGGCCAACACACGCTCAACCATTCACACTCACTCTCGCAGTTCCTAGGGGCAATTTGGAACCGAGAGTCACCCAATTGTGCGTGTTTTTGGACCGTGGGAGGAAACAGTAGTACCCGTAGGAGATCCACGTAAGCACTGGGAGAACATGCAAACTCCACACAGAAACGTCTGAGCCTGGGAATTGAACCCGGCACCTTCTTGCTGTGAGGCAGACATGCTAACCACTGTGCCGCCCTGCCGCCCCGCTGCCCTGCCACCCTGCACTGTGCCATGTGTTTCCTTTTCTAGAATGATTTTATAAGAATCCCAAAAACATCGAGGAAAAATGACCTAAAAGTTGTGATCATTTCAACATTCTGAATCAGTTGCTTCTTGACATTTCCTGATTTTCTGCACTAACAGTTAACATTTTGCGTTTTCCACTTTCATGATATGTTCAATCACATATTTAAAAATAATAATCATTAAGTAAACGTAGAAAGATCCCATAATAATCTACATGATGATTTCTGCTTCTGTTACACTGCTTTATTGACCTTTTATGGAGTCTGTCCTCCATAAACATTCTGACAATCTGACCAGTTGTCATTCCGTCTCCACAGTTTGGCTCGTCCTTCGCTACTTTTCACCTTGCTCACACTTACAATGGCTCCATCAGACCTCACTCCTTTATACCCTATAATCATTCCCCTGGATCACACTCCCCCTCACCCACAACCAAAGTTCATCATTGGAAGGTTTGTTTTTAATTTGGCCAGTTGGTCACGTTTCATATTCATTTATGCATTCTAAATTTAGTTTTGACCTTTTATTATTATTATTATTATTATTATTATTTAGATTGTTTTCTTGTGCATTTTGTTTCCTTTGAATTCATTTTCATTGTTTTTCCACCATTATAACAGCCGCTTGCTCTTTTCCTTGAAATATTTGCAAAGGCATCTACAAATGCTCTTCTATAGACAGATCTACACCCAGCTTGCTTTGCACTGTAAATGCACTGGATTGTTTATGCTATTTGTTTGTTTTAGCAGCAGGACTGGTCCAAGCTACCTCACTATGAGCCGCAGGGGGTGGCACTGCAGCGCAGGCCTGAAGCCATGGAGCCCCCTAGTGGAGCAAGAGGGTCATTGCACCCAGAGGACCCATACAGGTCTAGAGTAAATCCTGCAAACGTCAGTGTCAAGGTGAACAGGAAATAAATAACCACTCTACCAATAGTCTTAGCTGTGTTTTGCTTATTATTTTCCTAAAACACAAAGAAAAAAGCAGAAAAGAGAATGAAGTACTAGTCTCAATCAAGACTGCTGACTTGCTAAATGTAAATTATGTTTATGTTTGTGGATGGGCAGAGCAGCGAACCCTGATGAATTTGACTGCACAGTAACTTTTGCTGCGTTTCCCTCTCTGACCGTGCATCCATGTTTTTTTTTTCTTTACATCTTTCTTTCTCTCCAAGCACGGGAAATCGATGTCCGCAGCCAGTGAGCTTGCCATAGTTCTGCAGCGTGGGCTGAGTATGGAGCAGCAGAAGAGCAGCTGTGATTCGCTTCAGTATTCAAGTGGATACAGCACACAGAACACCACGCCATCCTGCTCCGAAGATACAATCCCGTCACATGGTAACCCTGCTTCCAACTTCCAACAGACATACATTGACTAGGCAGTGGTACTGTCACTAGACATCCCTTTACGGAATGTTCGATAAATGTGCTGGGAGAGAAAGCTTTATTATATCAACAGTTCCATGTTGTTCTTGGTCGAATAGCTTGCTGTACCTGTTTTTGGTTCCCATCAAAGGAACAGAAGGCGATTCAGTTGCTTTATTCGAGGAAGCAGGGAGATAAACAATGTCACAATGAGAGGCAAATTTCAGTGTCAAAGAACAGCCATTAAGTCATTCGATCACCCTGAAAATAAACACGGGATCAGATGACTCGGCATATAAAAGAACACAAGCACTTGAGTCAACGTGGTGGGGAAAAAATGAAAGGTTGTACTGGATATTGTCTTTAAAATAAGAGGCTCTTTGTTATATTTGGTGGAGCCAATCCAGATAAATTAGTAAACATGCTGAAGGAATCATAATTTCGAGAAAATCAAAACAAAGTATCTTTGACAAACAAATTGAACTGAATGCTAGCATAATTATTTGGCCTGTAAAGACCTTTATACTCTCTTTTACAAGATGATATTTTGGTGACAGACATATAGATTTAGTAATGTGGGTCATGTCTTAAAAGCTCTTGTTTCTGATCGCCATATCTCAGAACGATCTTTTTGTGATGATACACCTGCATTCAAAGGTCATGGGGATCGTGGGGATCTCAGCCAACATTGGGCGAAGGCGGGGTACATCCTGAACAGCTTACTAGACCACTGCAGGGCAACACACACAAGCATTCAGACTCACATCTATACCTACGGGCAATTTGGAACAGCCAGTTAGCCTAACGTCTGTTTATTTATGGTACCATCTGTACACAGACATCAAGTATCTAAATATTTATTAGGTGGCACGTTGGCATAGCAAGAATGTCCTGCATTCGAGTCCTGGGCTCATTGATGGCGTTTTTGTGTAGACTTTGCGTGCTCTCCCTGTGCTTGCGTGGGTTTTCTCCGTGTATTCAGGTTTCCTCCCACCTAGGTGTGAATGTAAATAGTTGTGGGTGTGTGTGTTAGCCCTGTGAAGGATTGCTGAGCTGTTCAGAATGTTCCCAGTCTTTGCCTAGAGTTGGCTGCGATAAGATTCATGCTCCCTGAGTCTATATTTATAGTTATCTTAAATAATACACTTCTCTAAATTAAAAATGGTTCCTCTCATTTAGAAATAAAAAAATCGGATAATTTGAGCCAAACAAGAGCGAATCAGTAGTAATGACTGGCTGTATATATTTTGTATAATGACCCGCTGAAATCTTTGTGCAGGTTCTGACTATGACAGCTACTCTATGAATGGAGATGTTGACTGTGATGCTCAGTCAGACTTTGACAAATCCTCTACTGTCCCTCGAAACAGCAATCTGGCTCAGAATTACCGTCGCATGATCCAAACCAAGAGACCTGCGAGCACTGCAGGGCTTCCTGGAGGTGTGGTTGCCCATGGTGTCCCTGGATCAAATAGCAAAGGAGGAGTTGTCATATCTTCTGGAACAGCCACCATTCGTCGGACCCCGTCCTCAAAAACCGCCATGAGACGCACCCCATCTAACGTGGGTCCGATTCCCATCCGTCCTCCCATCGTCCCAGTGAAGACACCGACAGTGCCAGATTCGCCTGGCTTCCCCAGCCCGCCGCCAGAGCACAATGGCAGTGAGGAAGGTTTGTACTGTGAGGAATCTCTGGGAAATCTGGAGTTCAAAGCTTCGCCGAAGCGGATGAGCTTGCCTAATCCAGGTGCTTGGGGCTCAGGGACTGGGCTGAGCATTCATGTCCAGCAGCGTGGAACTATGCCTCACACTACTGAAGAGGACCAGCTTTTAGCTGCCAACCGCCACAGCCTGGTGGAGAAGATCGGTGAGCTGGTGGCTAGTGCCCATGCTCTTGGCGATGGTCAATTCCCATTTCCTTCAGACGCCCAGGCGGGTATGGGATCCCAGCAGGACCCAGCACCCGTCTCAGAGGGCGAAGACATTTTGAAGTCCATTCGTAGGGGAGTGCGTCTCAGGAAAACTGTCAGCAATGACAGGTCGGCACCCAGGATCCTGCGATAGCTTGTCTGAGATTTCACTAAAGATTCTGCACAAAAAAGAATGCTTGGTAAAAAAGAATTGTACAATTTAAATTACAAACAAGTGTGATGTGACGTGTAAATGGACACATTTTCAGTATGGACTATTGGAGACGGTAGGAATCCTGCCATCTATTGGAAAGACAAAGTATAATGAACTTGAAAACTGAGACCATGTTTAAAGTACATATTTACACTGTAGTAATGTCTGGTATCCTTTCAGAGTTTTGATTTGTAATTACAATGTTAATCATATGTTATTCAACTGTAACTTACGTAACAGAGAGTTTGACTTAATTTCCTTTTTCCTTAGGTAATGGCTTTGTTAAAAAAAAAAAGAAAGAAAGAAAAAACCCCGAAGTGTCTTCTTGTTGATCAAAAAGCTGTTGTGTTGAACACCAACGTAGCTTATTCACACTCAGAGGGACCACATGAACAAAGTACTGTATATACTGTAAACTGCCAAATAAACACCCCAAGTGTACCACATGTTATAAATCTAAATTGAAGTTGTATTTTTTATATATAGGAATATTTTTCCTTATTTGTTGAAGAGACTCAAGTGTGGACCTTGAATATGGTGTGTCAGGCTATAACGTATTCGTATATACTACTACAACACGTGAATGCTGCGATCTGATTGGTCCGGTATCTCGGGATCAAAAATCATTATTCTGAATGGATGATGTTTAAATCAAAATGACAGTCGGTTTGTTTTTCCTGTTTCTGCATAGTGTGTAGCTTAAAAGCATGATCTTACAGAGCATGGTTTACTTACGTATCCGTGCATCGTGCGTCAAGGCCGGTGTATAATTTGGATGTCATGATGTTCTTACCATCAAATGATTCATTTTAAATTTTGTTAGAAATGCTAGAACGAATGGAGGAGCCAGTCTGCTAGAGATGCGACCACTTAGCTTGGCTCATTCAAGCGCACAGCACTCACTAATGTATGAAAACTATAAAAATCTCATTTTGGAGTATTTTTGTGCTGATGTTTCTGTGTAGTATATACTACAATGATTCTGCACCTCTGCCTTAGTCTATGTCACAGAATTGAATAGTCTCCTTATTGTTCCGTCTTTCACTTGTTGTTTTTAAAGTAGATATAATAATAATGATAATATAATTTATTATTATTATTGTTGTTGTTGTTATAAAATTTAACCACATTTAAAGATAGAATATCTATATAAATACGAATTTTCAATGTAATTAATTTAGGCAAAATTTGAGGACGGTGGCATAGCTGTTATCACCTCCGCCTCACAACAAGAAGGTCTTAGATTCAAGTCCCATGCCGGACAAGGCATATCTGTGTGGACTGTAATGTTCTCCTCTTGCTTGGGTTTTCTCTGAGTGCTCTGGTTTCCTCCTACAGTCCAAAAACATGCATATTAGTCGAATTGAATATTTATCAAATGACATCACAGGAAACCCTTTCCCTCCTAACCTCACTCACTCATTTGCTAAACCTAGTAACACCACTAAAGTCATGCATGTCGTTTGGACTGCGTGAGGAAACCGGAGTACCCAGAGGAAACGCAAACACGCATGAGTAGGACATGCAAACTCCACACAGAAACGCCCGCACCTGGTACTCAAACCCAGGACCTTTCTATAGGGCGGACATGCCCACCACTAAGCCACCACCATGCCGCTCTCCTAACCATTTAATTTATTTAAATAGTCTATAAAGATGAAAGATTATTTCTCCTCCCCAGTAATTATTAGTAATCCGGTGGTGTAGTGGCTAGCAAGTCCGTCTCACTGCAGAAGAAGGTCCTGGGTTCGAGTCCCGGGATCGGGTGTTTCTGTGTGGAGTTTGCATACTCTCTGTGCTTGTGCGGGTTTCCTCTGGGTACTCCAGGTTTCTCCCACAGCCCAAAGAGGCTAATTAGCTGTTAAAGGTTGCCCCTAGGTGTGAATGTGAGTGTGAATAATCGTGTAATATATATATATATTATAATAAAAAGTTGCAGTGGTATTGCGAGCTGTTTAGGGCCTGCCCCTCCCCAGTGTTTGTTATGATGGCCGCCAGCCTCCTCTAGCACGGCTGAAATAGGGTTGATCAACTGATCATCCTCTGAATCTTTCCTTTGATGTATGGTGGGTCGTCACTTGCGCATCTGCTGTTTAAATCCGACTGATGGCGGATTTTGATCTGGCAGCTGGAGATCATGAGAACGAGCTCTCTCCCTCCCTCCGTCACTCACTCTCTCATCACCGGCTCGTCACTCGAGCTGTGTGTTTGTGTCAGCACGGTGCAGGGACACTTCAGTTCACTTCAGTTCAGTTCAGCTCGCTCACAGCGCCCCGGGCCGTGCGTGCGGCGACGTGACGAGATCAACGGGCATGCGGCGAACTGGCGCGCGTGTCATTTTAACTGACACACGCGCTCGTCCCTCTATTCTCGCACTGCTCGGGCACAAATGCAACAACATGACAACAAGACAGCGCGCGGGGAAATAATAAACCCATCTGATCCGATCCGAGTGTCAGAGGGTCAGAGGTCACGAGGAAAGCTGAGAGGAGCGAATAAGCACTCCCGGTGTTTACCTGCTTTCTCCCGCACCTGGGACTTCCATACAGACACTCAGGTAAATAAATGAAGGTTCACTGCAGGTTTTGTTCTGTTACGAATAGAACTGCTACCATGCTTAAAATGGTAACCTGCACACACTGGCCACTTTTTTAGGAACACCTTCACCTGCACATTCATGTTACATGAGGTTGTCCAGTCATTTAATGACATGGCAGCAGCGCGGTGGATAACGTTATAGGCCTACAGCACAGACCAGAATGGGGAGAAGTCACTGACTGTGTCTCTGGTTGTTGGCATGGTTGGCATCACTCCTGCTGATGAAGATCCATATGGGCTTACATCTGCACTCAGTGACTGTGAAGACGACTTTTCACTGCTGGTGATATAAACTTTCTTGCTGCATTTAGGACCCACAGCTCTGGTAGAACCAACCGGACTACATGTTGGACTGTAATGAAATTTTCTTATATGGTTTGTATTTTATGGTTTCCCCCAAATGAGGATGGGTTTCCCTCCTGAGCCTGGTTCCTCTCAAGGTTTCTTCCTCGTGTCAACTCCAATCAGAATCAAGAATTTAATAGGGCTGTGGTTTAACACTTCCATGTCAAGTAACATAAATCCCAGTACCCACGTTCCTCGGTCCTGTAACTATATACCCTGAAATTTACGCTGTACCTACAAACAGTACATATCTGTAACTCAAGCGGCGGCATCGGTTCATCTAGGACTGACAGCAAGATTTAAAGGAATGAGGTTTGTTCTCATTTCCCTGACACCAGTACTCATGAAACAAAGACCGTCCCACACCCAGACACCACATGCCTGCCAAATGACACCGCACATCAGGCATGAAGCAGATGAATAATCTTTACTTCTGAACACACCTAAAGGGAGCTCAACGGGCCTGTCAAACCTGCCAGAGCATCTTAAGTACAAATCTCTTTTCTGCCGTCCATGTGTAATGCGTTTGCATGATGTTATTTATGGACGCCTCCACGGGTGTGCGTGTGCACACGCATCTGTATATAGATGGGTAACAGTATATACACCATCGTATATAAGCGCGGTAGAGCCATTACAAGACCTTGGCTTGTCCTGAGTTCAGTGTGTAGAGTATGTGAGGGCTACTGAAAGAGGAGCTACTGCATGTATTTATAGTCACACACAGGACATGAGCACAGTCACGGGACATGGCAGGACCATCAGAGTCTACAAGCAAAAAACACAACACACACCAAAAAGCCAAGATCTGGAAAGATGGCTTTGTTTGTTTGTTTGTTTGTTTGTCTGGTTGACTGGCTGGAAGCCAAGCCTACTTCTATGAAACTTGGTGGAACGTTCTAACATGGGCTACGGAAGAACACGTTACATTTTGGAGTGGATCCAAGTCACATGGATGGACAGATCCACCAGTTTATTTTCACCTTCCCCAACGTTGCAAAATATGGCATTTCGCCTTGGAGGAGGTCTGCGCTCAATGATGTCATGCGTATTAAGATCCAGTAGATGGCAGTACAGCACAATAGTGACAAAACATAGCCAAGGACTTTCAAATGAGACAGTTACCTTTGACCTCGAGTGACGATGAAAGGTCAAAAAAAAAAATACCACCATCTTTTAAATATGTCAAACAACAGGTGTTTCGGGGCAGTGGTGGCCTGGTGGTTAAGGTGCTGGATTACTGATCCCAAGGTCGGGGGTTCAAGCCCCACTATCGGCGG
>JBCNYG010000004.1:23363222-23385614 GCA_039654305.1 Porochilus rendahli | reverse complement strand
GTGTGTGTGTGTGTGTGTGTGTGTGTGTGTGTGTGTGTGTGTGTGTGTGTGTGTGTGTGTGTGTGTGTGTACGCGGGAGCGTGCGTGCTTGCATGCATGAAGCAATAAGCATTTGTTTGTGCCTGTGCATTCCAGCCTCAGCTCAGAGTGACATGCATCACTCAAGCTTGGCTGGCCTCAGTATGAACCCTACGTGCTCTCCCACAGCTCACTGATGGATGCTCCTCTAAGGAAAGAGATTAATGAGAGGTAGGAGGTTTGCAGGGTCATTCATCATCGTGAATATTATTTAGACGGGCCATGTAAGCCTGTAACCTGAGAGTTCAAGAGACAGAGACAGCCTTAGATGTGTGCTCTATGATGGATGGTGGTGCTTTTTATCTGTTTGTTACCAAACCCCAAATGGGTAGTGGTCCGTCACTGCAGAAGCCGTGTATATAACAATAAACTCGCTGATCGTGTTTTATTCAAACTTGCTATGAGCTCATCAGGGAATGTTTTTTGGGGCCAGTGCTCCATTTGAGACAAAGAAAACGAGGGTGCTCTTTTTAGTGGTAATATTTCTACTCTACATGTTTCACCTTTTTCCGTCTAGAGAGGAATAATGATTGCAATCCATCTGGTAGAAGCCTTTGTTGCTACACCATCATCTAGCAGCTGCTGGCGTTGACTCATACAGAATCGCTGCCAGTCACTCTTGGCAGCTGAGGCACATCAGACACACCACTGTCAGGGGGAACAGAGAATCAAAGGCATGTAGAATGATATTTAGAGAGAAAGATATGTCCCGTGAAAATGCATTTTGGGTCAGATAGAATTTCAGTAGGCACATCTTTTTTTAATGTTCATTGACTATTAATGATCACATTATAGTATCGTCTACTTTGCTGAATGGCTGTGAAGCTTGCATGTCTATATAGATGCATACATTCACTCCATTAGTCATCCCTACTCATTATCTTGACAGTCATTCATGTGGCAGCAGGGCAATGTATAAAATCAAGCAGGTACACATCTAAGCTTCGGGTAATACTCATACCAAATACCAGAAAAAATATGATCTCAGTGCCTCTGCACGGTATGCCTGTTGGTGATCTTCTTGTTTTCAGTATTTCAAAAACAGCTCATCTCCTGGGGTTTTCATGCACAACAGTCCCTTGATGTTTACAAAGAATAAAAGTGCAAAAAAAAAACAAAAAAAAAACAAGGTACAGTTAGTGGCAGCAGTTCTGTGGGCAGAAGCACCTTGTCGATGAGAGGTCAGAGGACAAATGCCAGATTGGTTTAAGCCGTCTTTTCCGCAAAGGGCCAGTGTGTGTACAGGTTTTCACTTCAACCAAGCAGTAGCCACCATCTGTTTCAATCACTGATCTCAACAACAACAAAAAAGACTAGAATGCACATCAGTGTTTCAATTTTGAAGCTGGGTGGCAGCCATCTTGGTGAGACCACCTTGCTTTAAGATCTTAAAATGGATCCGTTGAAAACCAACACAGCTTGAAAACCCTGAAGATTTGTCTGTTGACGGCTAGAATACCTTAAATTCATATAACTTTACCAATAATTTCACTGATATTTGTAATTAATTAAAAAAAAACCCTCATTGTATGCATTGCTGAAATTTGGCAAAAAAATAGGTTATAAAATGAAATGTACACCTTGGGTGTAATTATTTCCATTTTCCCCTTTTCTTTTTATCATCATCATCTTCTTCTTCTGCTTGATCCGGGGTCGGGTTGCGCGGGCAGCAGCCTAAGCAGTGAGGTCCAGACATCCCTCTCCCCAGCCACTTCCTCCTGCTCTTCCGGGGGGCTATAGGGGTCGGGTGCATTGTGAGTTGGGTGGCAGCCGAAGGCATGGGTTCGGTCAGACCAATCCTACTGACCGAGCTACTGTCTCTGGCCCTTGGGACAAGGAATGTCACCCATCTCTTTATGCTATTTTTTCAGTGGTTGAAAAGGTGTGGCTACTGCTTGGTTGAAGTGAAAACCTGCACCCACACCGGCCCTTTTGCGGATAAGATTGCACACTCCTGGCCTAAGCTGACAAACAAGCATTTTTTACAACCACTGTGATCACAGAAACGTCTCAGAACACACCTAAAGCCCTGCGATGGATAGGCTGCAACAGTGCAAGACCACATAATGTTCCAGTCATATTAGCAAGAGCAAGAATCTGAGGCGAGAACTTGCAGAAATTAAAAGTTAAAAATGGAATGAATAAATAATTTGATGTACAGGCATTCATAACAGACTACCTTATAAACACTATGCATGCATGTATGTATGTATATATGTATAGACATAGATAGATTGATCGATTCGTTGACATGTTAATAAGATCTCATTTTAATGCCTTAGAATTAGAGAACAGCAGACCACCTTAGCTCAAATATACCATAATGCTGAGTGCTTATGCAGAATTTTACCATGTTTCATAGAAAAAAAGATATACAAAGTGGAAGTCTTTAATGTCTGCCATTCACTTAACACTCATGTGATAACACTAAAGAGTGTTGTTACTGGTATAATGCTTGGATAAATGCCTATATTAGCATCTCCTGGGGGGTAAACAATTCATCATTCCCAATCTATATCATACTGAGCCTTTGAACTTGCCACATGAGCTCCAGCTCAAAATACTGTGTGGTCTTTAGCAAATAAACCTCCATTTCATTTTGTCAATCACTAAAATAAGTCATTTATCTAGTCCTTTTTCACTGTGTTCCTTTAAGTCATCTTGTGTTTTTAAGTTTTTCTTAAGGGAATTCAGATTTTTTTGGCACTATGAAGTCACTCATATAGGATAGAGTAGAAAGTGGTGTAGTGGTAACTGTACTGTCGCCTTACAGCAAGAAGGTTCTGGGTTTGAATCTTGTGGCTGAGCGTGGCCTTTCTCTGTGGAGTTTGCAAGTTTTGCCCATGCTTTTGTGGGATTGCTCTCGTGTCCTTTGGTGTGAGTGTTTCTTTTTTTGTCTCTGTGTTAGCCCTGCGATAGATTGGTGGCCTGTTCAGAGTGTACCCCATATTTGGACATAAGTCAACAGGGATTGGCTTCCCATGCAACCCTGACCGATAAATGATATAGATGATGGATTTATAGTATCTCTGAATTACAACAAAGCCCAGGGAATGCCTGTTTACTATATTTTTTTGGCAAAAATTTGGATTTTCAAGTTTGGTTTTGCTGATTTTAGGGACGGTGACCTGACACCAAGCGAATAGACTCATCATTTCACTACTCTGCCGAACCCTCTAGGGTCTCAGCCAATGAAGGGTGAAGGCAGGGTACACCCTGAACAATTTGCAAGACCATTGCAGGGAAAAAACATACACACCTCTCACCTAGGGGCAATTTGGAACAGCCAATTAGCCTAAGGGGCAGGTTAGAAAGCTGTCTCTCGAGATGAATTACAGTTCAATTAAATTTTGTTAAAATGTTAAAAAGTCCTTTGCATGGTTTAGCAGTTGTGCAGTTTTATCAACAGTGAGTTGAGAACATAGAAAGAGTTTTAACAACAGTGGCACTGACCTACAGAGACAAAAGAGCACATAGTTTAGCATTTTTGAGCCCATTTCGTGTCACCATAATTGTCTCTGTGATATGAGCGGGCACGAAAATGATCATGTCATTGTATTTACACCTGGTTCATTCTCTTTATGAGCTGCTTCAGAATCCATGCCAAACCAGGCAGTTCAAATGACATCTTTTGATCAAGGCTGCCAGGAATGATCAGAGGAGATTGGCAGGTAATGGATACCTAGTGACAATCCAAATCTAAAGGGGAATAAGGCTGGCCTGCACCTGCCAATTATCCTTTAAAGCACCAATCCTACAAGCATCCTGGCTGACATCTAGTGAGAGGCTAAATGAGAGAAGCACAGTCTCGAAAGATTACGTATTATCAGTTGAAATGAGAGCTATTTATGCTTTCACACTGGCTGTCCTGTTAGATCTTGTGTGTACAATCAAATAAAACAAAAACTAGTTGAGAGAGATTATCTGTGTGCTGTCATGCATTCGAATTGGGTGGGAATTAGGAACAAAATATGAGACAGGATTAACACCCTCTATTCAAGACAATTGACATGAATGACTTCACCACAACAAGAAGGAATAAAGGGGAACAGAGAAGGGTGAATTTATTGTGGCTTTCATAAGCATGATTGTTCTGCTTACAGAGTCAGAAAGACAATGTTAAGCTAGTAAGGGACAGGCTGTCATGAAAGGAAATATTCACTCCTAGGGTTGGTAGATGGATGCAGCTGGCAGCAAGAGGGGGGACCATGTCCCATCGAATCTGTCATACGAAGGTGGTCAGCCAGACACCTTTCTCCCCACATATCACCTGTCTAAGGTAAACAGTCATCAGAAAGGATTGAAAGTGACAGGTGGCTTATGCATTGCACTCTTTTGTCATTCCTTATAACCTCTCAATACATCTGTCCACCTTTTCCTTTTTTTTCTCTTCTTATTTTTCTTTTCTTCAGCTCACAGGTGTGTTAAAATGGGAACATGTGAAGATGGAGATTAAATGATCACAGCTGCCAACCTTTCACAAAATATATCATGTACTGTGTATCACCACTTATATTAACTCCCTAAATTGATTTACAGGAATGGACTGTCAAGTAAAGCATTTTTGTGTTTGTGTAAGCAGGCCTTTTGTTTAGGTTTGCACTTTGGTGCAGTTTGTAGAAAAGAATCCAGCATGTTTTCAATCAGTCTGTAATAGTGACACATGGTTATAAGATTTTACTTTAGAGATCTTGTGGGTTGTGAACTCCCAGGATATTACTTATCACAACAGAGCTTACTTTTTTCTTTTTTTGACTGGTAGACAGTCTTTTAAAAACACCCAATAACTCATCAGAGGTCACTAAATAGTTCAGCTAACAAATGACTGGAAAAATCATTTGGCTTCCATCAAGGAAAAATAAAATGAAACTCTATCCTGGCAGCATTTATATCTGACTAAATAGTTGATAAATGTGAAATGAAATGGCCAAGAAGGTTTTTTTAAGACTGGTTGAATTTTCTCAAGACTTATGAGGTAGTATTAGGTATTTAGATATTGCATGTAGTATGAAGTGAGCTTAAAATGCAAGCTGTAGGTCAAAATTTTATTGTTTTTATTATAGATATAGGTAGTTGAGATACACTATATGGTTGGTGCAGATACACAATGCAGATATGGACATGTTGCACCATGGACCGTTCCTTAAAACCTTTACAGTCTGATAAATCTTAATAATAGCAATGATGATACAGTGTACTGTATAAGTTCTAGTAGTTTTATAATGGGTACAAGTATGTGATAGGGTGCTTCAGCAAAACACCAAGTTCATAAACTCATAATCACTCCTTGTCAGACATATTAAATTCTTTCTTGCATTCATTTCCTGAACCGTTTACTTCTTCTAAGGTTGTGAGGAGGCTGCAGTTTGTCTCAGCCAACTCTGGACAAAGATGAGGTACACACTAATCAACAGGTGTCAAACTCAAGGCCCCCAGTACAAATCGGGCCTACCAACTCATTTTATGTGGCCCACAAACCATATTATAAAAATATGATTATCGTAAATTCCTTATATCAACCATTACCATGAAACATAATCCATCATCCTTCCGCCTGGTGGCAGCAACCTCAAATAAACAGCTAGTCACTGAAGAGTCAAGAAAGATTGCAAGCAAACTCATTGCTGTCAAGTGTTGTCAGAAAAGGAAAGTGAAAAAGGGAAAAAGAACAAATACCAAAACTAATCATTTTTCCATGCAGATTTCATTTCATGCCCTTTTTGAAATGGATGTTCAGAGATAGTTCAGCCCTTGGTGACCTAGGAATTTTGCGATGTGGCCCTCTGTGAAAGGTTTTGAGTTTTGACACCCCTACCCTAAGCAAATAGCCAGTCCATTGCAGGGCAACAAACGCAGAACCATTCACACTTATATTTACATCTAGTGGTAATTTGGAATAGTTGATTAGCCCTAATGCGTGTCTTTGGACTGTGGGAAGAAACTGGAGTACTTGGAGGAAACCCATGCAAGCACAAGGAGAACATGCAAACTTCACACAGAAATGTGTTTTTGCTGTGAGGCAAATGTATTAACTATGTGCAACAGTTCTGTCCCACATATAAAATTATTTCAATATTCTGTATGTTCAGTCATAATTATGACTTTATGCCATTGATTGCTTCATACAGTAGCTTCTTACTGAAAGATTTCAAAAAGGATTCTATGTAATTAATAACAAAAATTTTACTTCTGTTAACATATCTGATGTTTTTCCCCCTTCTAGCTTATGATTCGGAGGATACTGAAGAACCTGCCAGGCAAAATGAGGAGTTTAAAAAGGAAGAATCAATAGCTACAGATAAACTACTGGGTAACAGTGACTTTATGAAGGACCATGTCTTCCAAAAATCTGAGGATGATCACTGCTCCACAACCGAACTTTATAAGACTGACAGTGAGTTACACATTAATGACTCAAATGAACCGATGTCAGATGTTGAATGCAGCTCAATTAACGATAAAGAAAAACCAATGAAAGACTGTCTTAATGGGGAATCCGAGAAATCGGTGTGTGGTTCAGACAGTCTGGAACAGATAAAAGCCATTTATAATGGTTTTCTCTCCAACTCCTTTTGGTCTTCACCAAGTCTTAAGCCTTCTCAGCTCTTTACAGAGAAAAGATCTGAAGCTATCAGTAGCAACAGCAGCAGCAGCAGCAACAGCAGTAGCCCTGGGGGTAATTGCTATGACTGGCACCAGTCTGCAATTGCAAAGACCTTGCAGCAGGTTTCTGAAAAACAGCTTCACGCACAAAGGGAAACAAATCTTTTTAGCACTGTTCAGCTTTACCGCCAAAGTGCTAGGATGTATGGCTCCATCTTTAGTGGTGCAAGCAAGTTTCATTGCAAAAGCTGTAGTGCGTCTTATGACACGCTGGTCGATCTTACAGTTCACATGAATGATACGGGTCATTACCGAGATGACAACCATGAGAAGGTTGACAAAGGTTCCAAAAGCTGGTCCAAGCCCCGCAAACGTTCTTTAATGGAACTGGAGGGCAAGGAGGATGCCCAGAAGGTACTGCGCTGTATGTATTGTGGTCACTCTTTTGAGTCCTTGCAAGATCTTAGTGTACACATGATCAAGACCAAGCATTACCAAAAAGTGCCTCTGAAGGAACCGGGAACATCGATTGCTGCTGCTAAGGTTATCTCATCTTTCAAAAAGAGAGTGCCGGTGGAATTTAATATGACTAAAGTGAATGATCATAAAGCGTCTTCAAACGGGAGTCCAATAAATGTTTGTCTTCCCAAGGTTTCTGAGATCAATAAGAGTCCTATGGACCATAAAAGTGTGAGTAACACCACACAGATTAAGTCACAGATTGTGAGGTGTATGGAGTGTGGACAATCATTTGAGTCTTTGCAGCAGTTAAGTGCTCACATTATGCTGACAGGCCACTTTGGTAAAGCCGGTCAATCTCACCAAACAATGGACAAATGCATTTCTGAACAAATATCATCCCCTCAGAAAATTAAAACAAAAAAGGAAAAGACCCCAATAAAGAACCAGGGTCCCTCAAGATCTTCACCAAATGGAACCACTCAATCAGCACATTCCACTACTCCTCAAAAGAAGCCAGAAATGGAAATAAAGAGCTTCCTAAAGGAAATGCATTGTAAAGAAGCAGGAAATGATAACACTGCAGAGGAGAGATACAGTGTTTCTTCAAAATTTGATTATCTTACTGAAGAGGACCTGCAGGAGAGTCCCAAAATGAACCTGGATATTCTCAAGTCCTTAGAAAACACTGTTACGTCTGCCATTAACAAAGCGCAGAAAGGCACTCCTAGCTGGGGAGGATACCAGAGCATTCATGCTGCTTATCAGTTGCAGAATAACATGAAGCCTTCTCTCCACAACTCCTCTGTACAGCAGCTGGTGCAAGGCGTGGAAGCTCCATGCTTTGACAAAAGCAACATTTCTCCCAACTCTCAACACAGAGCTACTTCCCCTAAAGGAAAACTGCATGCAATGGAGGAATTGGTGAAGAAAGTAACACAGAACATTGCTGTCGAAACAAGAAAGGACAAAGATGTGCAGATTTCCTTAGCAAGGCACTCTGTTACCTCCACGAGTACAAGTGTAGACAGGGAATCAGCATCCACTTCTCCTACAGTAGAGGAGCATGAAACACTTAAAAACAAAGCTAACAATCTTACTGACTCTGAGAATAATGCAAGTGAGGGAGGGTCAAAAAAGTGTAATGAAAGCTTGACAACCCCTTTAGCTTTCTGTGAGGACAGTTCAGTAATAACTGTTCACGCAGAGCCAAAACAACCATTTGTTAGTCCTTTAAATGCCCTTCAGTCCGTCATGAATCTTCATTTAGGTAAAGCAGCCAATCCTGTGAAGCCACTTGAGGATCCTATGAGTATGCTTCTAAAGATGAGCAACAGCATAGCAGAGAGGGCTGCGGTGGCTTCAGCTCTAATCTCAACTCCAAAACCAGAAGCATTACATCCAGATATCTATGAGACTGACAAAGACCAACCGATAGATTTATCCAAAGGCAAAAGGAACCAGTGTTTAGGTAGTGCTTCTCTCCCAGGGAAAGTGTCAAACTCTCTTCCTGCTATGACCAAGACTGATTTAACTGATACACCAAAGTGCACTCCGGTCAGCTCTGTGCACGAGGGTGCACTCTCCGATATATCAGACATGTTACGCAATCTGTCAGGTACTCATGTCCTAAAGTCACAGACACCATCCCATGAGGCAGAGATAATAGGGATTGAAGAGTCTCACATAGCAAACACAGGAGATGACGCTTCCTTGGTTCACAAACGCAAGGGTAGGCAGTCACACTGGAATCCTCAACACTTGCTAATTCTTCAGGCCCAATTCACATCCGGCCTCAGAAAGACAGCAGATGGGAAGTACGTCATATCTGACCTGAGTCCTCAGGAAAGGATGCTCATCTCTCATGTTACAGGTCTTTCCATGACAACTATCAGCCATTGGCTAGCCAATGTGAAATACCAGCTGAGGCGTACAGGCAGGACCAAGTTTCTGAAAAACGTGGACTCTAATCATCCTGTTTTCTTTTGTAGTGAATGTGCCACACAAATCCAAACACGTTCCACGTACATCTGTCACCTGGAGTCACATCTTGGCTTTAGATTACAGGATTTGGCTAAATTCTCTTGTAAAAATCCCAACAAGACAATTGCAAGGCATTCAAAGAACATGTTGGATAAAACCGTCCTGTCATTCCTCTGATCTGCCTCACATCTAAAGCAACTGTCCCGTTGTTCTATTGGTATTAAAATCAGATGAATTAGTAGCTCAGAATGCGTTTCATGTGAGAACAGGAGTTTATGAAAAAAAATTTAAACATCTGTGTAATTGTTGTACAGGATATGTATTGTATGTTGATAAAAATGCACAAGAGTTTATTATCGTAATATGTATATTAACTCCTAAATAAAATAAATATCTGGTAGGATATTACACCTCACATGATTTGTTTACGGTTTATTTATTATTGTTTATTGTATTTTAGACAGTTCCTTATAGAGTCATATGGAGCATGTTTGCATATTGCATTTCTTTATACTGAAAAGGCTTTACAAATCAAGTTGGTGGCAATTTGTACATTTGTGTGGGTTTACTTTAATGAGTTTATTATTTATTAATTATTTATTTGCAAATGTTTTTTCTATTGTCCAAATCTATTTGTGTTTGTTTTTGCGTGTAAATCTGCAATATTTTCATAAGGTTTGTTCGGCGGTTTACTATTTTATGCAACGCACATTGCAGTTTGATGACTATAGGACTATAGTACTAACACAGGATATGTTATATGAAAAAAATACAATATATTATACTGTTCACAATATACAAACATTACAAAAGCTGGCTGGTCATAAATTAATTTATAGAATGTGATTTTGGTAATGTTCATAATGCAAAATGTTCACTGTTTTTTTTTTACAGCTTATATTTTTATAATGTAAAAACTTGTAGTAATGTTAAATATCAAAATATTTCTTTAGCTTTTCTTGAGGCCAATTCTCCTATAACTTATGTATATCTTATAATTACAAAAACCTTAGTTTTCACCTTAATAATATTTTTTCATGTATAGGTATTTTACTAGGGTGCATTCTCCTCCCAATTCTCCCAGTTCCTACCTGAAACTAAAATACACTGTACAACAGTTACCCCAGGATTAGTTTAAAAGGCAGATTTGGCCATGGCCTAAGGTAAGTTTTAAATATCACAGCAGTATTTAAAGCTAGACATTTACAAAAATATCTAACATATTGCTGTTGTCAAGATGCTACAAATCTTGTAACTACAACACAGTAAAAACACTATTCTGTTAAAAATAAAAGTATTTCAAAATGAGCTGCAAATTATTGGCCATAAACAGAATTTGTGACTGTACTTAAATGTTACAGGCAGAAGTCTTTTTGAATAATGTCGCTAGATCAGTGGTGTCACTTAAACTATGTTCGCTTTTCCTTTTTTGTTGCTTTGCTTAAATCTTTGTGATAATAATAGATAGATAAAACAAGAGAGAAGTGCCCTCTGTCTATGTATTTCTGTCACCACTTTGATGAATATCATCTAAATTGCTTTGTGTATTTGAGGGGTTTGGATGTCAATCTAATTTAAGAGTGCATGTTGATGACAGTGGCTCCAGTTAATGAGAAGAAAGCCAGCTTTGACAGCATGATGAGCTTCAAACTAATCAGACAAGTTTGAACAAGAACTCTTGCAGAAATGCCTATCAAAAAGTTGGAGATGAAAAACAGTGATCAAACTGCAACTGGACTATTTGTACCAGTATTTCTGTCTATTTCATGCAAAACACAGCGTGATAGTATAGCAAATAATAAACTTTAAACTCTTAAACTAATAAACGCACTGATATGTACAGGTTTAGATTAATTCAATTAAATTAAATTAAAATAATTTTAACGTATAATAATAATTAAATAATGCAATTAATTAATTAAGTAATCATTTAAGTAATAATTAAGTAAACCATAAAATTAAGTAATTAAGTGATTCATAAATAATAATAATTATAATTATAATTATTATTATAATAAGGCGGCACCTGCGATGGCCTGTTGAGCTGACCGAGGTGCACTTTGCCCTCACCCAGAGTTGGCTGAGATGGGCGCCAGACTCCTCGCGACCCTATTTGTGATTAAGCGCTTCAGAAAATGAATGAATGAATAAGGCAGCACAGTGGCACAGAGTATTTAGCACGTTTGCCTCAAAGCAAAAAGGTCCTGGGTTCAATTCCCGGGCACAGGCAATTCAGTATGGAGTTTGCATGTTCTCTTCGTGCTTGTGTGGGTTTCCTCTAGGTACTCTAGTTTCCTCCCTCAGTCAAAAGCATGGGCAGTAGGCTAATTGACTGTTCCAAAACATGCCCCTAGATATGAGTGTGAATGTGAATGGTTGTGTGTGTGTTGGCCCTGCAATGGCCTAGCGGGCTGTTCAAGATGTTCCCCACTTTTGCCCAGAGTCAGCTGAGATATGGCATCAACCTCCCCGTGATCCTAATTAGGATTAAGCAGCTTAGAATATTAATGAATAAATAATAATAATAATAATAATAATAATAATAATAATAATAATAATAATAATAATAATAATTATAATAATAGTACCTTTATTTGTAAAAAGCTTTTCAAGTAAGGTGGCACAAAATCCCATATATTAAAAGCATGCCAAAATTTTACAAATAAAAATAAATATAAATGATAATATCAAATAAACCATTAAGAAAGTACATACAAAAGAAACAATTATACAACCACGTTATAAAAAACACAATGAAAGGATGAAAAACTATAAGATGAATGAAGATAAAACAATAAAAAAATTGATGAAGTGGCATAATTAACAGCCAAGAGCATCTACAAAAGCCAAAAAAGTATTTCAGTCAGTTGGCTTCACGTTTGTAAGCTGTTTCAGAGTCAAAGCGCCATCACTGTGAAAGCTTTATTATCTTTTGATATATATTTCAGTTAAATCCTTTTATGGACTAAATTTGATACGTTGATCATTGGTAGACTTTCTGTTTTATTTCTGCTCCTCTAGGACCATGTTCAGTCTCTCCTTAGATGCCAAATCTTATTGCAGGCTGAACTGAAATGACATGAGCGTGTGTGACAGCTCTGGATGAGTCGTAGGACAGAGAGAAGGTGGCTGTACACACTGTCCACTGAGTCCACCCTGACTGAGTTACTTATCATATATACTATACACTTATCTTATAGCAATAAGAAATCAATGTTTCTTCAACAATTGTTGAGGATGGTTAAGTGAATATCATTTGAAGAGGTTCTCAAACTGTTTACAGCCTCTGGGACCACTTTAACTTTAATAGATGTTGTTAAATAGTATATACAATACACAATTCAATTATATGAGCCTGAATAATTGATACATTAAATTACATTTTTTAAATGATGATGGACGCAGGTGAGCTCTGAGCATACATGTGAGCCAGTGTAAGAGCTGCAACTCTCTATTTAAAGGTTTTAGTATATTCTAGGCAGAAACTAAGAGAAGCTAATTAAAATTTTTATTTTTGCATATTTTAACCATTACAGGCAGGTCAATTGAGCTCTGCACTGTGCCAAGTGCCATGTACCTAATAGCATCTTTTGAGTTTAACCAGAGTTTAGTATATACTAGTTAGTAGGCAGTCGTCGGACGTAGTCCATGACTTAGCGTGTTTGACTTAGCGAACATTTTCTTTGGTGACTGAGCAAAGCGATTCATGAGAGGCAGGAAAGGCAGCAGATATCACAGATAAATGCAGGTATCAGTACCGCTGTAGTGTTTGCCTTCATCCTTGCCCTCTTTGCATCTGCTTCAGCATTAAGCTTGCCTGCTTCAAGTGCCTGTTTACACGCAGTCCTCCATTCACTTCGATTCTCTTGCATACATCCTTGAAATGTAACTTAGGTTGGCCAACAGATCTTGAGCCCAGTTCCAGCTCACCATACAAGAGGTCTTTGGGGATTTGACCGTCATCCATACAGCGGACATGGCCCAGCCACCACTGTCCTTGATGCCTGAGGAGGGTGTACATGGAGGGGATGTCTGCTCTTTTAAGAACATTGCTGTTGGAGACCTTATCCGTCCATGAAATGGACAGAATGTGAAGAAGGCATCTCATGTGAAAATTGTGTAAGCGGTTTTCATTACTAGACCTGAATGCATCTAGTTTGGCACTCAGAATAGCCTTGAAAAGTGAGAACCTGTCCTCAATGGCAGTGGCAGCAGTAGTAATGTGAGGTTTGGCAGGGTGTTTAGTACGATGGAATTTCTTCAGACGTATTTGTACTTCCAAGCAAATGAGAGAATGATTGGTGTCACAGTCAACACTGTGGTATGCAATCATAATGCGATTGTTGTTAAGATGCCAGCTTTTGGATCATGGGTGCATCCATGAGACTCTATGTCTTTTATTTGTGGCAAAGAATGTGTTTGTAATACAAAGATGTTGGAAGGTACAGAGCTCCAAAAAACATTGGCAGTTTTCATTGCGTTTGCCAACTCTTAAATGACCCAGGCAAGTGGGCCAAGGGTCATGATCTTTACCCACTCTGGCATTGAATTCGCCAAGAAGAATCAGAGCTTCATTCTTTGGCATGTCATTGATAGCTCAATTAGGTTGACTGTAGAAGACGTACTTGGATTAAGGGCTGGAGTCAGAGGTGGGGCGTAGGTAATGAGCAGGTTGGTGGTGCCCAAGTCAGTGTTCAGTCTTGATTGAGCCAGGCTCAACCATCTGAATCAGCTTGTTGCTTACAGCAAAGCCGAATCCATCCTCACGTTTGCCATGCCAGGAGAACCCCTTCTCCTTGAGACTTCCAGATTCAGCCAGATGGGTTTCTTGTAGAGCAGCGATATTGACATTCAGCCTTTCAAATTCTCTGCTGATGATCGCTGTCTTACGTGGTCCATTGATGATGCATATATCCTTGGTTATGCATTGTTCTAACATTCCTACTCACAAGAATGAGATGGCCTTCTTTGGGTTGATACACCGACTACATGCCCAAAAGGTGTTCTAATATATACTATGTGAGTTTGTAGGGTTATTTTTCCATTTGAATGTGTAATGATGACTCCGCCTGCTTCATGTGACTGTGACAAACTGTGAGTGTCCGTCATTTGGATTCAAGCATTATTCACTGATGATGTTTAATCCTGAGATGGCAGACCAAGCCGTTGTATATACTAATAAGAAATATGGCTATTAAGAATAATCTAATACTAATATAATAAGAACAATCATTTACTAAAATAATATGTATAAGAACAAATATATACCCCATATAACTGCTTTAATAACTGTGTTTTGTAGATCTGTGTCACTGTAACAAAATAAAATAAAAAAAATCACAGACCCCCTGGTGATACCTCACAGACCCCACTCTGAGAACTATTTATTACAAGCAAGAGGATTCGCAGATAGTCCTAATCATGACTGCTTTATGTGTTGCAAATGGTTCTGTGAATACAATATTTTGACAGCTAAGGAAAATGCAAAACAACAAAGTGGAGTTCAAATATAATCAAATATCATTCACTGGATTGTTTCCTTGAAATAACAGCCTGGAACATTCTAGCATGAGATCTGACATTTGCTAGAGATGCTCCTTTCAGTGTATGAATCTATGTATCACTAAATTAACGCTTGCTGACAACATCAATTATAGTGAGCCACATGCTGAAATAACATGTCAAAAGCTGTGTAACAATCCATTAGTTCCTGCCTGCTGATCCATTACCTTAAGCAATATTCCAACTTGGAAAAATGCTGACAGTATAAAACCCTTGTTCATAATTTTTCTGTTTGTTTCTATTGTCTTATATGCTAGAATAGTGTTACATTCGAGCATAGTGGTTGGCATGTCTGCCTTACAGCAACAGCATTAGCATGACCTGGATTCAAGTCCTGGGCTTGAGGAGGGCTCTTCTGTGTGGAGTTTGCATGCTTGCATGTGCTTGTGTGGGTTCCTCCATGTACTCTGGTTTCCTCCCACAGTCTGAAGACATGCACATCAGGCTAACAGGCTATTCCAAATTGCCCCTAGGTGTGAATGTGAGTGTGAATGGTTGAGTGTGTGTTTGCCCTGCAATGGTCTGGTGAGCTGTTCAGGGTGTATCCCACCTTCACCCAGTGTTGGCTGAGAGGGTCTCCAGCCTCCCTGCAACCCTAGTAGGATTAAGCGGTTCAGCAGATGAGATCTTAGGTTGGAGCAGCTTACCATGTCCACTTGACTTTTCTCTGGGTCCACCGGTTTCCTCACACCACCCAAAAACATACAAATAAATGTGTGGCAATGGGGGAGTGACCTTCACCTTCCCTTCCTCCACATTTATGGCTGATGTGCCTAACCCACAAATGCTCTCCAGGCACCCCCAATGTGTGTGTAAGCACACTGCTCTGAGTGTGTGCGCTCACTGTTTACATGTGTGCTCACTTTGGATGGGTTAAATGCAGAGGCAATAGTTTCCCTTGCCGCATTAATACAGTATAGCAAAATCAGCAACCTTGATCAGGATGAATTGTTTACTGAAAATAAGGAATAAGGAATGAATAGCAATCACATTTTACCATACTGTACATAATATCTGCCAAATTGGGCTGCAAATGGCACTAAACACATCCCATAACCCCAGTATAATGTCAACCTGTATTAGAAGTGGAAGGGCAACATTTCACTTTCACGATGCAGGAAGCCTAACTGAACTGAACATTAAACTGGTCGACATGGCAGGGGCTTTTTGACATTGCAGTGCAGGAGGATGATGTGACAAGACACCTACTCATGTACTATCAGAGCTCAGCCAATGTGGCATCAGTCTCGTCACTGTCCTTCTCTCGTCTCTGCCTTGCTGTCTCTCCACACAGGAGCCTTTCAAATGCGACATGCCAGAAATGAGCTGAGCGCTTGCTTGTGACCTCCTGCGCTGTTCCGTCCATCCAGAGATGGCAGGGGACACGATTTGGCATGACACTCCCGGTTGGAGCTGCCAAAGCGCCACAGTCCTGTCCCATTTATTCACACATTGTAGGAGATGAAATCCAGCGTTTTGAAGATCAGGGAGAAGACGTGTGTCTGCCTGTCTGGATGAGCTGTTTGACTTGTCATTTCTTTGTGTAGAAAGCTGCTCACTCAACAGCAGTGGCAGCACTTAGCTGGATTAGAGATGCGGACACAGATGGTGAACACAAGCAGACTCAGTAGGTAGCCTACAAGCACAGAGACATGGCCATTTTATGTTCAATGGATGTGGGTAAAATGAAAGATAAGCACACTGCTGGACACTGATATCTATTTGCTTTTCTGATATTTTTTTCTAAAACTGTATTTCAAAATGTGTTTACACCATTTTTTTCAACACAAAATTTCTTGTTCAAAGATTTATTTAGTTCTCAACTCATGTGGAAAACAAGTAATTGGAAATCTTTCAAATCACAAACTTTTCCTGGTGATAACTATAGCAGAGTAGGTCTGTTATATAAATAAATAAATTAATGGTATATATCATCAGAGATTTATGAATTCTGCTCTCCTTTTGTGACTGTAAATAGGCCACTTCTTTCATAAATAACCAGATTGCAAGATGTGAAGATCCACACTGATTATACTACTCTTTCAAATAATAACTTTGTTTTATATATATTCCCCTCTTCTTAATTAATGGTACAGTATATCTCTTTCAATGTTCAGTGGTATTTGAGGGTAAACTGACAGTTTATTTGTTGATGACCACAGGGGACCGATCATTATTTGTAGAATTAAAATTATTTTATTTGTGAAGACTCATGGCTGTAATCTAATGTCTGATGTAGTCTAATCTGCTCTGGTGACTGCAGAAAGAGTTCTAAAATCCAAAGGTGGAGCAACAAAGAGTGGTGTTTTTGTTTGGTGATTCCAGCATATTTTCCTCAGAATTCAGAGAATTGAGATTCTTTCTTTTTTATTTTAGTGATTTTTTTGTAAAACTAAAAGATCACTCATTGGATGCCTTCATATTTCTTAGCTCCTTCAAAACTATTAGATAACTGTAAGTGCAGTTGGTTCAAACTGTTTCTTGACATCAAAAGATATCGTGATGCGGTTAGGAAAAGTTATTAGTACAGGCTACAAACTCTCTTCAGTTAACTCTTTCCAGCGTCCTCATGGGAAATTCTGATCTACATGGGACCATGCTAGGTACTATCTCTGCCTCTCTTTAATGGTATTTAATATATAGGTACTAAAACAAGGTAAAACATCGGCAATCTTGGAAAGCGTTAAGCATGCCTCACGCAGAGGTGATTCTGATGATGTTTCAGTGCTCATCTCATCATTCAGTCATTTGCTGAAACGTTTAATTCTACTACGGACTCAGGGAGGCTGGTGCCTGACTCAGCCAACATTGGGTGAAGGTGGGGTACACAACTCACCAGAACGACGCAAAGACACCACATACACAGCCATTCACACTCACTCCGAGGGGGCAGCTTGCCTAATGTGAATGATTTCGGACTGTAGGAGGCAACAGGAGTAAACAGAGTAAAGCCATGTGAACACAAGCAGAATTCAATTCAATTCAGTTTTATTTGTATGGCGCTTTTTACAAATGACATTGTCACAAAGCCGCTTTACATAGTAAAACAATTTAAAAAAGAATTGAAACATTTTTTACAACCCCCTTCACAACCCCCTACACATCCTTCATGAGCAAGCCTGTGGCGACAGTGGAAGGAAAAACTCCCTCAGTTGACACGAGGAAGAAACCTTGAGAGGATCCAGGCTCAGGAGGGAAACCCATCCTCATTTGGGTGAAACCGTAAAAATACAAACCATACAAGAAAAACTTCATTACAGGATCCATTTCCACCCCATTCACCAGTGACTTGACACCAGGGAGTAGGTACATGAAGCATAGTAGTTCTGGGGGTGGAGCTTTGTGTACATGAGCAGAAACCAACGAATAGGGCAGGGAGTAGATCCTGTTCAGTTCCACCTTGTTTGATGTCATCATTAAGTGAAATGGCTTTGAGCGGTGACGTCTCATGTTCTTCAGCGTCCTCTGCCCTCATTTCTTCAATCTTTTCCTTGTTTAGTCGAAGAGAAGGCTTATGAAGGCATTTAGGAAGGAACTTGGGGGGTGCGGGTGGGGGTGGGGTGGGGGTTGAGGTCCAGCATCTGTGTTGACCAGCTTCCATTCGCAGATAAAATGCTTTTACTATTTTTTCTAGTACACCGCTGTCAAGATGCCGCTGTTAACATATTCAATAAAGGGAGATGCAAATTTATTTTCTTGTGTAGACATGTGACTGACCTCTGACCCCTTTGTACCAAGCATCCTCAGGATCATGGTTAACAATGAATCCTTTCATCATATGCATAAAAATGTACACACACTCTCTCTCTCTACCTCTACATCTTCTTTCCATCCACTCAGCAATTCTCACTTCATCTCCTGATTTATATGTGCCCCTCTCTCTCTCTCTCTCCCTCTCTCTCTCTCTCTCTCTCTCTCTTTCTATTGTTTTGTATATCTCTCTCTCTATCGTCCTGTATCTCTCTCTCCTTCTATTGTTCTGTATCTCTCTCTCTCTACCTCTTCTTTCCATCCACTCAGCAATCCTCACCTCATCTCCTGATTTATATGTGCCCTCTCTCTCTCTCTATTGTTCTGTATCTCTCTATTGTTCTGTATCTCTCTCTGTGTGTTGTTCTGTATCTCTCTCTCTCTATTGTTCTGTATCTCTATTTTTCTGAATCTGCATCTCTCTCTTGCTCTCTCTCTCGGTTCTTCTGTATCACTCTGTATATCTCTTTCCTCTGCTTTAATTCTTTCTTCCTCTCTCTCTCTCTCTGTATATCTCTCTCTTCCTTGCTGTATCTCTCTCTCTTCCTCTGTAAATCTCTCTCTCCATCACTGTATTTCTCTCTCTCTCTCTCTCTCTCTCTCTCTCTCACTCTTGCTTCACATTAATGCCTGCAGGAAATGCTCTATCATGTCCTTGTCATCAAATAAAACTGACTTCCTGATCCTTCAAGCAATCCATTACCTGTTTACTGACCATCACAGGGCCAACACACACACTCACACACAACTAGGGGCAATTTGGAAGAGCCAATTAGTCTAATGTGCATGTCTTTGGATCCAGAGAAAATGCACGTAAACACGGGGAGAACTGCAGTGCCCTGCATCTAACATGTTCCCACTTATTTTTTTGCAGTGCACTTGATCACCTGGGTACCGTGTCCAATACCTTCTTACTTCTTACGATGACCAATCACATTGCACTACACATTTACGACCTTCTCACTCCACTCCTTATAAATACTGCGCCATGCTCTGTGCTTTTCATTCTTTCTGCAAGTTTTCTTTTGTCCACAATTATGTTCAACAATTCTACACCACGTTTGTACCACACGAGTGACATCCCTACTATGTGTTAGTTACATCTTTACAACATCAATGCCATCGTTACTACATCCAATTAATCCATGAAGACCACACCACATTATAAACTCTTCAGTTTAAACACACTACCAAGCTTCACCTGGTATCAGTGTGTTATTGTTAGTGCTGTGAATATGGACTAGCCAATCACAAGCCTCTGTGAGCTACAGACTCGTCCAGCTCATACTCTCACCAGTGGCCTTTAAAAACCATTTGATTCAGTGCAGTGGACTGAAACGATCTTGATATGCTCACACACACACACACACACACACACACACACACACACACACACACACTAATTGCTTTAAGGATACCTTTTTATTAACAGCGTCACTGATCTTCACAGTAGCTTCCCCTTGGTGTAGAGGTGCCAGAAAGAGGGAGGGATAAATGGGCAGAGAGGGAGAGAGAGAGAGAGAGAGAGAGAGAGAGCTGTAATGGACAGAGGGGGTCTAGGGGATTGCTAAAGCTGATTAATCTTACAACGAGCCAAACAATCCATCTCTCGCTCTCTGTAAGCTTTTAGAGCGAGTGTGAAGCGGCTGCAGACTCCTTTTATCCGTTCGATCGACTCATTTCAAACTCTGTGACAGTTCACAGTGCAGATATAAAGTATATACATCGACCTTGACCTATAATAAGTGCACACACACACACACACACACACACAAACAAATACACAATGCTAAACATTTTGTTTTTATAGCGTGGATGCTGCCAGTCACTGATGAGCCCTTATTTATCCTTTCATGGAATTAGACAATGTGTGTGTGTTTACTGTCTCGTTTAGCTCTTTTCATCAGCATAGTCTGAGTGTATGTGTGTTTAACATGTCCTACAAGTCAAAACTACTAAGATTCCCATCAGGTAATGCCACATATTCTTCCCATAAATAGATGATGATGATGATGACGATGAAAAAACATTTAATGGGCACCACTTTAATCCTCAGTCTCTGATGCAGAGGAGCAGCATCAGTTCTTATATCAGCATCTGTTTGTGACTTACTACTGGCAGCTATGAGTCGCCACGAGCAACTTATATAACATGGAAATATCTTTCCTTTTCAACGCAAGGTTACATTGGGTCACAGAATGTCGATATTCTGTGCAGAGAATTCTGGCCTCTGATTGGTCAAAAGGCTGATTATAACAGCTGTATGGTTCTAGCTGCAAATCAGAGGTTAATTGTAAAATTTCTGGAAATTGGAGCGGCCGACATTCCTCAGTTTGCCAAGACCAGTGAACAAGATGTGGGCTTTGTTTGTCAATCTCAAGATTATGAGTTTCCTTTCAATCCAAATTTAATAGGTATGGCTTCTGCCTGTCTGTTCCAAGGTAAGGGATGTGGCCTCAGTCTGTCAGTCCCATTAAACGAGCTGAAGCCTCTGTGTCTTTTACAAGATAAGAGGGGAGGCCTCGAGTTGTCAGTCCCAGTGAAGGAGGTGTGGCTTCTGCCTTTTAGTCCCAAGATAAGGGGTTTGGCCTATATTTGTCAGTCCTAAAATAATGGGTGTAGCCTCAGTTTTTCAGTTTTAAGATAAAGAAGGGGTGTAGTTTCAGTTTGTCAACCCCATTAATGTCGACATGGCCTCTGTGTGTCAGTCCCAAGACACTGGTTGTGGCCTCAGTTCGTCAGTCCCATTTAACGAGGCAAGGCCTCTACATGCCAGTTCCGAGATAAGGGGTGTTGCATCTACCAGTCTCTCCCAAGATGGGCTGTGGCCTCAGTTTGCCAGACTCATGGAAGGAGACATCCCTGTCTATCAGTTTCCAGAATAAGGGGTATGAATACCTTCCAGTGTAGGCACTATGGTCTCTTGTATGAGTTATAAATTCTTCATTAGATCTGGTTCAGTTGAACAGTTTCTGTACTTAAAGGTGGACAAGGGCAAAACAATCGACTTTCTGTGATTTGTAGTCGTTACTTGGCTCGATGCCTTTATTGTAATTCTTTTAAGACAGGCTGAGGCCATCTGTTTAATGAGCTCTCTGCACTTCTGCTTGTCTAAAAAAATAAATAATTGAAAAGTCTGGTTCATTTCCTTAATTTGTTTTGAGGAGTTGCAGGAGCATAAGCATGTGATCTGCTCTGTGTAATTTCATATGAGTGTGTGTTTGTGTGTGAGGCCGGGAGCTCCTGTCTGGGGCGATCATGTCACCGCGGTCACTGAATCGGCCAGAGAGCTCGAAGGAGACCGGACCAGCTGTCACTCTATTACTTTGCGTTCAGCTCAATATCCTGACGGATGACCAATAGACCTATACCCCTATGATGTCATATTTGTAAACAATTAAAGTGCGCATTGCATTGTGGGATCGTTTGGGGGAAAGGTCTGCTACTATTGTTAATTATCGAAATGTTATTGAACAACAATAAGATAAATATCATCGAGAAAAAGATGCCTAGGAAACAGAATTCAATATTTAGTATTTTTTTTAAACATATCGGCTGGTGCAAAGAACCCAGAGCCCTTATGGTTAAATCTTCCCTATTACCGTTATCCTAGTAAGACCAACGTAGTGTTGTAAATAGACATAAAACCCTCTACACCACACATCCATTTGCAAACCAATGCAGCTTCTCATTCTAAATCCAGCGAATAAGCAATCAATAGTCCAAAAACTTACCATAGGCAAACACCCACAGCATTTAAATGTATATATGGAGCATGAAATCAACAAAAAGTAATCATTCATTTCATATATACTCATGAACATGTACCACAACAGGTTCGTCCGGAAACTGATGCATATACCCAAATAAACCTCGGACATCCCTCTTTCTATTTTTTGGCATCTACAGTGACGTCACGTTAATTTTCAGCCAATCGCATACGAAAGAAAGTTGTAC